>CAJNOP010000002.1:6658827-6838484 GCA_905250075.1 Rotaria sp. Silwood1
GTTGAAATCATGTTGAACTGAAGTTGATTCCAAGTTGATTCCAACTTGATTTCAACATGATTTCAACATAATTTCAACTTGATTTCAGCATGATTTCAACTTGATTCCAACTTGACTTCAAGTCAGATGTTAGGTGATTATAACTGAATTTGAAATTCATCGAAACGAAGCTTGACAATATTATAATCGACATTTTTTAATAAAATTTGTCGAATTCAACAAATTTGGAATTAAATTTTGTCGAATCGACAATTTTTTTTTCGACAAATTTTATCGACAAATTTGTAATCGACAAAATTGATGTTTCCCGGTCTAAAAAGAATACTGAAATATCAACTTAAAAATTTGAATTCTTTCAGATCGTGACAAATGCTAGTTAGAAATTCTCACAGACACCTTCACAAAATCGTGACACACGTATCTATATGATCACAGATTATATATCAATAACATTACCTTATGACATATGAACTATTTCCTTTTTACATTTCTGGAGAACTAAAAGCATGATGAAGAAATGTGTTGAAAAATTGATAGAATAAAAGAATCTCTATGTAATTAACTAGAGCAGAGTCATATCATGTTTCAAATTATAATCCGACGAAGATTGTACTAACAGGTTTTTTTTTCTCCTAGGCTGCAATGTGTTCAACGTTTAAATAAAACATTAAATAAACATTTTGAAAAACGACCCGAAGATAAAATAAAATTTGAAAGATTTAAAATTGAAAATCTCGATAACTTTAATTTAGTTGAATTATTTTTTATAAAACTTCTTCGTATACCTAATTATAATTTTAAATTAAAATGTTATCAATATTGTGATGAATTACAATCACAATTAAATTTATTAAGTCAATCAATTGATCGCATTATTCATGGTATTGAATTAATTTTACATCATGAATATTTACCTGGTATATTTCAACTTTTATGTTATTTATACAATATTGTATCAAACAAATGTGTACCTGGTCTTGATTTAATATCATTAGTTGATGCGCTAAATTCACCAACAAATCACGTAAATAAAACTGTTGCACATGTTCTTGCAGAAATTCTTAATGAACATTATTCAAATTATTTAATAAATATAATTAATGATCAAGCATTGATCGAATTAAAGAAATTAATTTTAATAAAATATGAAAAACTTTATATAGAAATACGTGAAATATATCAACAATATCAACAACTTGAATATGAATATATAGATATTAAAAATCAATATGAATTACCATTATTTATTTCATCAATGTTATTAGAAGCAAAAAAACAATTTGAAAAATTATTTCAACAAGAAATTCTTATAAAAAAAGGTGAACAAGATTTAGCTATTTATTTTTGTTCGAATGATTTAACAATTGATATTTGTTTATCAACTGTTGGTCAATTTGTTGATAAACTTCGTCTTGCCCATATTGAAAATATGAAAGAACAAAAACAAAAAGTTTCAATAACCAATTATGAACGTAAACATTCCGTACTATTGCCAATAAAAAAAAAATCTTCGTTTTTATCATGTGTTTAAATAGAACTTAATTCTGTGTTATTCGCTGTTTTTATATGTTCGTTGAAAATGTTTTTTTAAATATTTTTCCGTGTTTTTTTGGTTGTTATATTGTTTGTTTTTTATCGTGGATTTTTGCATGTTTTGCAATGTTTTTTTTTTGTCTTAACTAACGGTTTAGTTGTTTTTTTTTGTTCGATGTTATATACGTTTTAAAAGGAAAAAATATATATATATAAAGAAAATCAAAGCATGATACAAATTGCTTGTCATTAATTTAGTTTTAAAATAGATTTGATCATTATAAAAGAGAGAAAACAAACACAAAAAAAAAAGAAACAAGCATGCATTGAGCAATTAAAGGACGAAAATTTTCACATATTACAATCGTTTAGATTGAGTTAAACGTTGAAAAACACTACTGTTAATTGGATTTGGTTTACGTAAATCAAGTGTACTTGTTGATGTTTTTCGATTAGTATGCAAACCAGATGATGGAAGAACAGTAGTTAATAGTGTTTTATTTGTAAGAGCTTTTTGATGATGCCAAGAAGATGGTGGTTTTCGAAGATGTTTCGGTGATGCTATTGATGTTGATTCAAGATCACTATTTGAACTAACTAATCGTTGTGTTTTTGGTGATGATCGATTAGATGATGATGATTCATTATTTGTTGTAGTTGACATCTGATAAGCACGCAATGGCTTTTCATTTGGTCGACTAAATGATGAACGAAGAATTTGACTACTGTTAAGAAAAAAATTTGGTGGAGAACGAGTTTTAGTTAATGGTGAAGATTTTGGACTATTGATCGTTGTTGTTGTTGAAACATTTTGACATGAACTTGCATGAGCAAGACGAGAAGAAACTTTACGAATTATAGGAGAATATGAACGAAATGATGAATCTGTTATAGAATGAAGATTACGAATTTTATTTTTAGGTTTCATTGAAGATATACGATGATTAGTCATTGCTGTTGTAGTTGTCGTTGTTATAGTAGTAAGAGTTGATGATGATGAAACTTCATCAGGTTCTATTGTAGTTTGTGATGTTAAGGTTTGAGATAATGATGATGGTGAAGAATTATTAAGAGTAGTTTTGGATGTTTCATCAGTATCTTTTTCAGTCCAAATTCGTCGAGATACAGCACAACGTTGTATATGTCGACTTGATCGGATACCATTAGCTGTATTATTATTATTATTATTATTATTATTATTATTATTATTATTATTATTATTATTTGTTGATATTGATCGTAAACTTTCAGCTGATGGTGTACGTTTTGTAAATAATGTTGTATTTTGTTGATTTTGTTGACCAGTTAAAGTAAATGTTGGATAACTATAAGCTGATGTTGATGTTTTCAATAAACTTGCTGATCGACCATTAGATGATGACGTTCGTCTATTATTACGAATATTACTATCGTGACTTAATCGACGAGTTGAACTGAATGTAAGACGTCGTGTAAGTTCATCAGCAAGAGTTTCATCAGTTGATATAGATTTTGTTCCATTAATTTCATTTGAATTTGTCTCAAGTGGACATGATCGTGATGTTGGTTCAACAGTTTCACTTACATTTGATTGAGTTTCAAAACCTTCATCAAGTGTTTCAGAATCAGATAATAATGATGGTATTGTAGGTAAACAACTATTTTCATCATTTAAAGTATCGACAGGTAATGATAAACTTGATGATTGTTGACTATCATCATCAATAGAATTTGGTAATGACGATAACTGAAATCAATGAATCTTTCAAAAAAATTTTCTTTTCTACAAGATTAAAACAAACTGTCCTTCTTTTTTTTTCTAATAAATGAATAGAAAAATTTCCTTTGAAACATTTAGAAAGCTTATTTTACTTAAAATCTCAAAACTCTTCGATATTACTCGTTACTCTTCATGTAAACAATTTTAAATAGTAATTAAAAAAAAATTGATCATCATCTAGTGAAAGATCTTTTAATTATTCTCAAATATTTCTTTTTCGATTACAATACAATTCTTTAAAACAGGAAGTATTTTCCTATTCATTTATTAATACTTACTTGTTTTTAATTACCATGAAATGGCAATTTTTTGATGTTTTCTTGTTAAAGAAATTCTAATTCCCAAGTGTTATAACTAAAGTGCTAATACTAAGCAATGTTAAAGAATAATCAAGCATGCATCTGTGTTCATATATTATATGCAACTATGTTTTTTTTTTGCTTCAGAATATCAATCATTCATACAAAATACGGTGTTAGCAACTACATGAAAATAACGAAATAAATCGAGAATAAAGCTTATAATGAACCAAAAAAACGAGAAACGGATGAAACAAAACGAACAAAATAGAAATATAATGTTTATAAATGAAAAGATCTCTTTCTCAAAAAAAAAAGCCAACAATACAACATACTACTGTTTCACAAAAAAAAAAAACTAAAAAGAAAAAGAAGCACTAGAAAACAAATCAAATCACTAATAAAGTTGTTTCAATAATCTTTCGTTATGATGTTAAAAACAAATCATGAATCCATGAAAAGAACATATAAAGGAGAAGAAAAAAAAAACAAGAAGAAGATCAATTAGAATCACGTACAATTCCATGATGTATAAAGTTCATTTGTTGATTGTAGTAGTCGTTTAATATCGAATGTGTGACGTGATAAAAAAGGTTATCTTCTTAGATTGAAGGACAAAATGAAAAATACAAACAGTTTCTAACAACAAAAAAATAGAGATCGTTGATTATCATTTTCCTTTTTTTTTGTTTCTATTTTCATGGCCACATTTTTGATGAAACCATTATCAATGTTGAATACCAAATACGATGAAGCCAATTCGTGTACCAATGAAATAACTATAAAAAGTAGCAGAAGCAAACAAGACCAACCAACAATAACAAACAAAAATATAACAAAAAAAAAACAAACAAATAAACTGGAAAAACAGCAAAGAAGAAAACAAAAGATTTTAATCAATTATTTATAGGAATCAAAGATGAAAAAATAATATATGTTAGTTAATTAAAGACTAATGATATATTGGAGTTTTTAAGATAAGCTTGTATATACTAGATTTTTTTACCTCTGTAGTATTTTGAATATCAGATGATAATGATGATGATGATGTCATTGGTGTTAATGTTGATAAATAATGAGAATTTTCTTTATTATTTTCATTTTCATTATTGAAATATCTTAAATGTTGAACATTTGTTATTGGTGGTGTGATAGAATTATTATTTTTATATTCAACAGATTGTATTGTATCATTTGGTGTTGATTGATCATTCAATGGATCAAATAAACGTCTTATTGGTGTTGTTAAATAAAATGATGGTTGTATTTCACATACAGATATAACACGAGCTGTTGATGATTCATTCGATGGTAATGAATGATCATCATTAATATGATTATTATTATTATTATTATTATCATCGAGAGAATTGATTTCTTCTGTTGTTGTTGTTGCTATTGAACAATCCATTTTTGTATCATTATCATCTTCTTGTTCATGATTTATTGTTGGTGAAAGAAAAACATCATCCTAGGAAAAAAAGAAAATTATTGAAAAAGAATTAAAATGAAATAATTTACTGATTGTTGATCTTGTATTGTTGTTGTACATATTGGAAGTGCATTAAATGGTCGTTTAGTAAAAACTGTTTTTGCTGTTGGTGAATGACCACGTTTACGTGGTATTGCATTTGGTAATAAATTTTGTGTACGAATTACTGTTGTTGTTGCTGTTGTTGTTATTGATTCCATTGGTTCTTGTTGTTCATCATTGGTATATGATATATCACGTGAAGATCCACAAAAACGTTCACGTGAAGTTTTATTGACTTTAAATCGTTGTCGTGCAGTTGTTGGTGTTAATGGAACATTAAGATGATCACGAAATATATTTGTATCTGAACCATATTGATTTTGAGAATTTCGTAATAATCGTGTTGTTGTTGGTGTTTGAACAATTCGAGTATCATATGAACGTTGTTGTTGTTGTTGCTGTTGTTGTTGTTTTAATAATAGTTCATTACGACGATTTTGTTCAACATTTTGCATATGTGCAAGACGAAGTTTATCAATAAATTGTCCAAGTGTTGAAAAACATGTTTCAGTTGATAAATCCCATAAACAAAAATAATTTGATAAATCTTTTTCATATGTTTTTATTTTATTTTCATCATCAAATAATTTTGTAAATATAACTTGTATATCAACAAGTGTAGTTTTTATATGTTCAGGTAAAATAATTAATTGTTGTTGTAATTCTCTTAATGTTGTATTTAATTGTTTATAACGTGTATATAATAAACGTATATCAATATAAATAGGTATATATTTAATTGATGATAAATCTTTTAATTTTAATAATATTTGATTATCAAATATATTTAATAATGTTGGATATTGTTCTTCTAATAAATGACAAAGTACATGTGCTATTGTTGTATTTTGTTTTGGAGTACGTGTTGATAGCACAGATAAAAGAGAATCAAAATGAAGACCAGGAATTGTTTTGCCTGTTATACTATTGTAAAGTAAACAAAGTAAATGAAGAATACCTGGTAATTGTTCATTATTTAATATAACTTGAACACTTTCAAGTAGATCATTGATATGTTTACTCATACGTTCAAGTTGTGTTGGTGCTTCTTCACGAAATTTTAAATAAATTAATTTAAATTCATATGCTGGTACACGAACAAGTTTAACAAAAAATTGTTCTATAAGTACCAAACCATGTGTTGAACCTTTATGGGCTAATACTCGTGCTTTATCTTCTGGTCGTTTATCAAATTGTTTATTTAAAGCAGTAACAGCATCAAGCCTATATATCAATAAGAGAAATATTTTGTAGTTTAATTATAAGAATCTTATGAAAAGTGTATAACTATATCTTCAAATGTCGAAACATTCAAAATTCGAGGAAAATTCTTTTTTATTGTTCATGGTTGTATAGAGTTCGTAGAGTTACCTATAAAAATGGTGTTTTGATTGTGAAACTTAGGAAAACTAGGTTGAAACAAAATCTACAACGCCTATAAACATGGAACTACACTAATAGCATCAGATCTCAATATTTATTCAGATACTTGTTTTATTTTACTGATTATATAATTAGAAAAAAAACATTTATATTTTTTTTTTTGACAAATATTGTTCGCTAGTGGAGAAAATCAATTTTTCCAATATACTACTATAACAACATAAATACGGTTCTATGTTCAAAAAAGTTGACCATCAAAGCTTCAGTTCCAAATAAGAGAAAAATCATATTCAAAATCAGCGAGAAAGTCTGCATCAAATAATACACTAATATTCGGACATAGTTTTCGTCAAATTGCAATCTTACGAAACAACCCATCCAACTGATAATTTTTTCCTTAAGCTCATATTTTGCATATAGAAAGAACTCATAGGGTAAATAAAAACCTTGAAAACGTTTATACCATTAGTCCTTCCTAATCGAGTTAAGCTCATTTTACTGAACGTTCAGCTTAATGCAGAATATTAAGAAGAAAAACACAATGAGAGTTTTTGGCTTGAAATTCACTTTAAAAATAGTTTTCATGATCCCTATGATATACTAAAAATTGCATTCAAACAGATGTTTCTCATCTGTAATGACACATTTGCAAAAACCGATATTTTCACACAAGAGCTTGGAAAATAGTTCAATTTTTAGGCATACGGTATCTTCAGGAGAAATCATCCGTTTCAACTGAAGTTCTCAGGATAGTATAAGAAACATGAAGGCTATTGCTGAGGAGAAAATTAAACCGAACTTCTCGTTACAATTTTTTTCCATGATATTCTGCAATGCACTGGTAGTTCAGCAAAAGGACCTAAGCTCGATTAGAAAGGTCTCATGATGTAAATTCTTTGTATATTATTCGATGCAGGTTCTCACATTGATTCTGAATATGAGATTTGTTTTATTTAAAACTGAAGTGTCGATGGTCAACATCGTTGAACATAAACCCATATTTATGGTGTTTTGCTATCATTTTGAAACAGGAGACTTGATACTTTTAGTATACTTCAATTTTTATGGTCTTTCTGAATTTCATTAAATCTAATTTTCCTAAATTTCACTACAAAAACATTGTTTGAAAACGGTAAAAAAATAGTTTTAGCAAGTAATTCGACGAGTTTTATTCAACTATGACACAAAGAGCCAAAAACTTTTTTCTCAAATTTCAAATTGTCGATACATTAAAAAAGTTCTTCATTCATTTTTTTAGAAAGTAAATAATTGTTAAAACGAATCCTTTCATTATATCTTTGATTTCAAAAATTCCATTTCATAATCAATGTGCTTGAGAAACCTTATGTCGTTTTTCTTTATGATGCAACCTATGTAAGTCATGATGGATTTTGCTTAGTCAAAGTTTTCGTTTGTATTGTCAAACTATAATTAAATCGAGCGTTTAACAAACAATGTTTCAATAACAACCCAACATTTTCTAGAAGAAAAATATATCGGAAAGCTTCTTCTTTTATTGTAAACATGCTCTACAAGTTGTAATAGATTTTACACAAATCTACTATTATAATTGAACATTTCTTTCTGCAACTTAGTCATGGCTTACATGAAATAGTGTTTTATACGAATTCTAAAGTTTGAACAAATCTAATAAATTTTCACTTCTTTCATTAAAAAAAAACACTTCAAAAAACAATTGTTTTTCTTATAATTATCGAATATTAATCCAAAAAGAAATTTAAATATCCATTCAAAGATTTTCTTTTCTTCTATGCTGAACATGCCAACAATTTAAGTACTCTTTAAAAAAACAAATCTCATTACTTACCATTCAGATTTCATATGTGTTTCATCAATAGCTCGAATAACATGATCAATACTAGCATCATCATCATGATCTTTTTTGACCAGTTGAAGTAAATGACGCATTGGTACATCATAAAGCATTTTAGATGTAGCATCAAGTAGAACAAATGAAAGTGGACCGTCGTCATTAATACCGCCTAGTACAGCTCCTCCTCCTCCCATATAAGGTGTTGTTAGACTTGATCGTCGATAATGGCTTGTCATTGTCGATTTCGATTCACCATAATGTTGATCAAATACAGTTTGTTTTATACGAAGATTTGGTAAAACACGTCGTGTCCAAATATTATTGCCAGCAATGAGCATTGTTGGAATCGAACGTGCTTGAATTTCCGTTACATTGGCTCTGTTAACAACAAGATTAACTTCTTGATGTGGTAGTAAAATTTTACATAAATTATTTGTGTTATTATTATTGTTGTTGAATACAGGTGGTGCAGGCGGTGGAGGAGGAGGAGGCGGTAATCCAAGGAAACCATCAGAAGGCGACTGGCTTGATATCATTTCTATTTGAAAAAGATACAAAGAAAAAAGTAATATTCATTACTTATTGTATTAAAAAAATTAACCATTTGTAAAAATATCATCAGTTGGTGAACCGTATTGAATCGTTGTCGTCGTCGGAGTAGTCAACATCAGACTTCACCGTCACTCTCTCTCACTCAACACAAAATATGATCTTTTATTGTCTAAAATATAGACAAATATATCAAATAATATTCTCAATTTATAATTAAAGCTTTAAATATAAACCAAATAATGTAAATAAATAATATTAAAATGAATTTCTACTTATAATATGTTTCTTTTGTTGACTTAGAATTTTTTCATTGCACTTCATTAAAATCAATACTGATTATTATTTATCGTCGTGTTATTTAAATAGATGATAGAGATGTAAAGTGAGACTGGTCAATGATTCACCGAGTATTTATATGTATATATATCGATCAAGATAAACAAAGATCATATTCTTGTACTTAAGTTCGATTAACAGAGAAAATAACGAATAGGATAGATAGATAGATAGATAGATAAATCCATGAACTACATACATAATAATAAATAGGACTGGATAGAAGTCGTCCATTCGATGAATGGAAAAAAAAACGATGAAGAAAAGAAAAGTTGAAAGTAAAAGCATTAAACAAAAAACAGCTTATATCCAAGTATTATTCTTCAGAATTTGATTTAAATCGATATAAACTGTATATATATCGTGACTAAGAGGATTCAAAAGTTAATCGAAGTGTTTACATTAAAAACAACGACTAAATTAATGCATCGAGATCTGGGTTGTTTCATACTGATTCTGTCCTTATATATATATATGTGTATGTGTCTCTGTGTGTGTCTAGGTCCACTCATACCTCTTTAGGTGTGTCAGACATCGTTCTATTTTTATTCTCTTTGTCTATTCATACCATTTTTTTTTATTGTTTTTCATCTCTAATGCTCATTCATTTTCATTCTCTCTATGCCAATACTTACCTGGCACTCCATTCGAAAATGTTACATGCAGACAGTTTGATGATCTAATGTCATCAGATGATAGACAGGCAGCCAGTCATAACATTAAATTGAACTGATAATAAAGTGCGGAGTGCACCGCATCGTGCGTCTGCCATTTGTTTGTATCGATATATATATATACGTATATAACCACAAACATCTATATGTAATTATCTGACGTCTCTCACTCTCTCTATCTACATCTTCTTCTATTGTTCAATTGTAATGATGCTCGCAAAAGCGATAAACTACATACATAAAAAAAAAAGAAACTTCGCGATGGCTCTTCAATAAAAAAAAAAAGAAAAATAACCTGTTGTTCAAAACTGTGTAATATATATGCGTACATGAACAGTGCAGTCGCTATTAATAAGAAAAAAGGACAGTGAAAGAGAAAGTGAGATGACATTGTACCTACCGGATACTTATCTGTGATGTTCGTATAAAAGTGTATACTCAATGAACAGAGACGAAATGAATATATATACAATCAAAAGAAGATCAATTATCAGTTATTACTGATCTTCAATATATTCAAGGCTTTATTCATCTTCTCTCAGGACAATCGATATGAATACTATAAAAAAAGAAAAGAACACAGGAAAAAGTGAAAAAATGAAACGGCACGACCCTGAGTTTGTCTATGTCAACTTACACATGACAAATTCATTAAAATGATTGAAATAGTACTCTATGGCTTCTGAATACGAAAGGAGAATAACATATAAAAAAAAAGAAAAAGCACGTCGAGATACGATCCGTTCTCACTATAATACATACATATTTACATGGAGTACAACAAATTAATAAATAGACCAACTAATTTATTTACTCTCGATCAAGGTTAATTTCTTTTCCTTTTATTGAACTGAGATATATATATACATACATACGTACATACATAAATTCTTCCATTTTTACATATCTATCTAGTCAATATAAACTTCAAATTATTTAGCATAATAAATACGAAAGAACAAAGAAAAGATCCATTCAATGAGGAATCAATTTCAAAAGCAATCTTTTTTTGTCTTTTCATCTAAAGACATTTACTCACATACACATATATATACATATATATATATATTATATGCACACGCTGTCTGAGGACACAATCAAAAAATGAACTGTCTCAATTACCATTTCAAGTAAAATCGAATAGTAAATTCTTATGATCTAACAAAGCCTTAAGACATACTCATATATAGAGTGTGAGCTACATCTGCATGTAAATAAGCCTTATTTTTCTTCTTCATCTTTTTCTTCTAACTTACATCCTAAGTCTCTCGTTCTCTCTCTCTTGTGCTCTCGATTTCGACACTCCCAATATTCGTATTGACGCAATGTATATGTTTGCTAGCCAATACACGCAATTCTCCATCGTTTCTCTTTGCCTTTCAATATATAGTTGTGATGGCGAGGGTGACACATTGAACGTCGTCATCGATGATCATGTACAATTGATTGTTCGATGCTTAATTGTATTGCGCTATATGACGACCACTACCATCGCCTTGCGGTCTTCATAGTTTTTCTTTTTTTTCTTTTTTGAACAGTACACGCAAGAAGCTATATAAGTTGATGATCGATCGTTTGTGATGGGAAGATATGGGAAGAAGGAGGAGAAAAGAACTGATTTTCATATTCGTCATAGATGCTTTCTTTTGACAGTAACATTCAATCGTTTAAATATTCATTCACACACAAACACACTTTTGATGTCCATCTTAAAAAGAAAAAGGTATACGCATATACATAACAGGAAAAAAAAGAAAATGAAAACCATCTGCGTGTGTGTGTGTGTTGGGTCACCTTCGAGGTTCATATATATAAAATCAAGAGGAGATAAAGTTTGACGTAATCATAAAGAATTAGAGTATATATATATTTAAATATATATACATCAAACTTCATTGAAAGTAGTATTTGATATTATGAACAAAAGAAATCCTAACTTGATGATCTAAGATGACATTTATTCTCCTTACTACTAGAGTTTTATCTACTTACATATTATATTCACCTTCAAACATCTATATGTGCGAAACTCTCACTATGATGACTAGTTTGATAATCCATTCATAGGCTAGAAGATTTAAAAAGAATACATTGATGATATGTATATAACTGCACTAGCTCATATAAGATGCACATTTACCACTGATTAATATGAACAAAATATATAAGGTGAGGGACAATTACATCGTTTTTCTTTCTTATATAGTGAGTAACCTTTCTGCGAACCATCACCAAAACGAAAGAAGACTATTGAATGCATCGCACAAGAGTATTCATCTACTTACCTGTTCTATACGTGTTATGTTATATACATATACTAAGGACCATTATCACCATCATCAAAGGAAAAAGACAAGCACGTCTTTTTTCGTTTTTTTATTCGTATATCTTCGACTAGTTCCCATTAGAATATTTACTTAAATATCAATACAAGAAAGCTTACCATTTAACTAAAGACATCAATTATGATGATACTAACACATTGTAATAATGATATGATGTAATAAACAAAAAAAAAAAAGAAGATGACCGCTAGTTGTCCTTTTTAACTTTCTTTTTCTTTCTTTTTTTATCGCTTGGATGGACGCATATATCCATCCCATGATCAATTTGACCCTCAAGGTTCAAAACTACTTACATAGTCATTAGTTCACAAAGACAAAAAAAAGAAAGAAGAATAGGATCTTACACCAAAGTCCTATTCAATAAAAAAGAAAATGAGAAATTGGTTGATCAATTTTTTTTTCTTGGTCTTCTTTGATTGTCATACCATGTATATCAAATGTTTGCGATCGATCAACAATTAAGTATATTGAAATTTTACAGGCAAGGACAAGCAAAGTCTCATCTTACGCATGCTACGAAAAAAAAAAAAGAAAAGCATGACGATGAAATAAACTTTAAATCTTGTCTCAAAAGACTTCCTACTATTTCATTAAGTTTCTTTTTTACAGTTCAAAAAATAATGTACGTGTTTTGTTATTTCAAGTGTTTTTTCTTCTAAGATCACAGACAAAATTGAAAAGTTGTATTTGATCATTCGATTTTTATTCATTGTATTTAAAGATAAATCAAGAAAAAAAAGAACAAAAAAATTACTTTTATATATATTTGTTTGTTTGTTACGATAAAAACAAAAAAATTACGAAGAAATGACATACATATATATATGGAACATACAACTAAGATGTTTGAACATCCATTAGAGAACCAAACAAAAGAAAAAAGGAAAGATTAAATTGTTCTTTAGTTTCATCAAATAAAAACTTGTCCAAGATTTAATTCAGCACTAAATGGACCAATAATATAAACAGTTGAAAAATATAATACAAGACCAAATGTGATCGATATTGGTAAAGCTGGTAATGCTTTACGAATAATAGCTAATAAAAGTAATGTTAAACATAAACCCTAAAAAAAAGAACACATAAAGGTAAATTATGTAATCAAAAATTTTAGACTAACAATTAATAATGAAACATAACATGCTATTGTGACATTCCAATCACCGAGTGCTGATGCTTTTGCTAATAAAATTGAATAGAATATAAAATCACCTAAGCCAAGTTTAACGCCTTCTAAAAAATTTCCACAACAAAAAAAAAAAAAAACTAAAACAAAATATTTAAATAGAATAATTTTTACTCTCATCATCATCATCATCGAGTACAGGGGAATTTGATCGTTCAACAACATATCGAGCTGATTCACGTCGTGTGTCTGTTTGTGGTACATCAGATCGAGGGATAAGTTGTCGTCGAGCATTGTTATTTCTTATTTCAGCACGTTGATTTCTTTGTTCATCAGTTAATGTTGCATCAACATTAACTAAAATAAAACTTTTTGAGAAAAGAAAAAAAGAATAGTTCATAGTTTACCAGCCGTATTTGTATTAGTATTAATATCGGGTGCAAATTGAGGTTCACCAGGTGGATCAACTGCTGTAACCATATAAACCATTGTAGCTAAAATTAAAAAAAAAATATTAAGCAAAAAAAGAAAGCTTATAAACAAATCTACATGAATAAATTAATGCTGGAAATATGGGTTCACCACGTTCATGTGCTGTTTCAACTAAAATACGTAATGGACCTTTTGGACATAGAACAGCAATAAGATCTAAAAAACATCGATAAAAATAAGTTTGTTTTTTTCTTAGAAATAAATTTTCATTTTTCTATTTACCCCATATTGATATAACACCAAGAATAAGCCAACCTGTCCAATCAGGTAAAAATTTATAGAAAACAAGTGCCAAAAGAGCCGACATTAGAATTAAATAAGCTTGTTGAACACGTAAAGGACCTTTCCAATGAATACAAAACATACCAACAACACCTATATTCCATGTTATAAAACATATTGTTATCATATCAATAGGTCGATTTAATGATGCTGATATACTACTGCAAAAATAAATCGATAATTTTAGTATTTTCTATTCATATTTTAATCATTCAAACCTGAAGTATGAATATAGAAAAAAGAAGAGTAACATCAATGTTGTTAAAATTAACCATCCATGAATAATCTAAACATATAAACAATACAAAACTTTAACTTGTCTATTAACTTCCAACTCTGTTTTTAGAAAGTTATTAAATATTCGTTTAATTTGTTTTTATTAAGAAAAGACATCATCATCCTATGAGAACCCACATCCTCATACTACAATGCTTGTTAAAAATATAAGACCAATATTTTTTGATTTCTTGTTGTATGATACCAAGCATTTGACTCAAATTCAATTAATCATATTGAAATTTATTGGATGAACTATGCGAAGAAGGCTTCCGAAAACGAAATAGGTAGTTTTAAGTTTCCAGAAGACTGTAAAAATTAGTTTTTAAGAAAATCATCTTGAAGAGCATAAAATCCTGAATAAATAAGGGTTTACTGCATTTCTTTCAAAAGTTATAAGCATGTTTTTTTTGTGATGCTAATAACTTTTACAGGAAAAGTCATAAGATATACTAACTCCGTTATTTTATTCAGATTTTTTTGTTTTCTTTACGATGGCATTTGTAAAAAATTAATTTTTACATAGTTTTCTGTGACTTGATAACAACCTATTGTGGTTTTTTCAGAAATCTGCTTCTCTTAGACCATCCATGACACTTAGGTATGACATTCTTTTGTTGGAAAACTTCATAGACAATTCAAATCATTTTTAGAATTTGAATTAAATGCTTGATATTGTATAAAAAAAATTAATTGATCCTATATTTTTTGATCACTATTGTAAAACATCTTTTATTGTAGTATATCCAATGCCATTAATTATAATCTTTTCCAATGCTTAGAAATCTTTGTTGATTTATACAAGAAAAAGTATTCAATACTCAACAATACCTTATAACATTTAAATTTATACAGTACAATCAAAATAACAGTAGCTGTAATAACAAAGCCCATAAAAATAAATGTATTTGCCAATGAAAATAATATTCTCTGCGTATTCGTTGGTTTATCTTCCGTAAACGGTGTATAACTAAAAGAATAACAATCACATTAGATATTTATTATATTTCACGTTTTCTTACGCCCATGTTGCACCACCCGGAGTGTATGAACCTTAGAAAAAAAAAAATAAAATCCAAAATTTATCTTTTTGTTTTTCTTAATCTATTAATTAACTCACTTGTTGTTTTTATTGTTATAATAACAATAAGCATACAAATTGATACAGGTACAAATAATTTCACAACATGACTTGCGCCTATAAAATAAAATAAATGATCTTTGTTCTTTGAAATTCATAAAACACAAACCATATTTAAAAATTTCTTCATGTTCAATATTTAATGGCCGTTGTTCATCAGATTGTCCATCTCGTCGATGTCTACGAGTTGGTTCATGATCTTGTGGATCAATGGCTTCAACTCTTGAATGTGAACATGCAGATGCAGCAGCATTAGACGAAATGTTTTCCGCGTTTGTTGATGTCTACACAATAAATAGAAATTTTATATTTTGAAAGAAAACTTTCACAATAAATTTATTCTAAAGTCTAAAAATAAAATGTCTATATCTAACCTGAATAATTGCTACATCAGGCAAATTAGTAACATTTGGCCTCTGATGAGTAAATAAATTTGTTAGTAAAAAAAAAAAAAAAAAACAATCATTTTCGTTTTTTTGTTGATTAGCTTTAATTTTAATACCTCAGGACCATCGATAATTGTATCGTCAGCTTGAGATTTCAACAATTCGGTCATTTCGTCAGGTGAATCTTGGCTATCGTCGATCAAACGACGCATGAGACCATGATGGGACAAAAAAAAAACTAAGAAATGAAAGGAATCATAATGTTTATTCTCATTTCTTTTTTTCTATTGGTTATTTTTATTAAATAAATTCAAATACAACTAGCGACATGATAAAAACAAAAAAAGAATTAAGATATAGATACATAGATAAAGGAAACTTGTGCAAAAGTCTCAACCAATGAAAAAGAAAAGTAAACAAACTTTTATATTTGTTTTCTAAATATGGTTCACTCGATTCGAGCGGAGCTGCGGCACCAGCCACCCTCAAGATAGTTTGAGTTCTCTCAATCAACTTTTTTCTTCATTTCACATGATTGTTTTTTTGACTGTACACAACAAGTTTTCAATCATGAAGTATGAAAGTTGAACAATAGCCAAATCTTTCAGCGATTTATCGCTATAGAATTGGTTAATTTTATATAAAAATAACTTTGTACGGATAACTCCCTCGACGAGTATTCTCCCGTATATCTTTCATTAATATGTCTTATCTCTACTATTAATTAGAGATTTATTTTATTTCTTTGATCTACCTATGTGGATAGAAATTAAAGAGATAAAAAAGTGAGACATGGAAAGATAATTTAATTATTAAAACTCCGCCTAGTCTGACGTAGCGTCGAGATTTCTTTTAATCTCGGTTTTCGCTGTTGGAGTATGGAGTGAAAAATTAAATGGGAGAAACGATAATATCGCGAAAAATAAAAGCGCAATATATGACGACAATCAATAAGATTATTTGATTGATATAACGGCATAGAAAGCGCGACAAATTTTGATATAATATTAATTGATAATAAATCGACATGAGTTAATCTACAGTTTAATATAAATGACAGAAAATAAAGGTTAAGTTTTTATCAATATTTAATTAAATATCTAGAGAATAAACAATAATAATTGTTTTCATATTCGATTTTTGTTTTGAAAAAACTAATAAAATATATCCTTAAATCTGATGAGATATGTAAAATGTAGCAATTCGAATGAAATAAATAGTTATCCTTCGATTATCAATGCATTTCGAAATCAACTTATGAATTCGGCACACGATGAAAAATAGATCAATATCAAACTCGGATAATTCTTAATTAGGTTCTTATTTTGTCGGTTCATTAATATAAGCAAAAATGAGTAAGAGACATGAGAGGAGAGTGTAGGTGGATTCATCTATTATTCATCCACATCTTATTTGAGCTGATTCGATTTTGATAACGCTATGAGACACAGATTTTGTTTATACATTTGACAGTGTAGTGAAAGCCGAATTAGTTCAATATCTTTTGATTGTATTCTGTAGTTGTAAAACAAAGCATAACAGACATGCGACAAACAAAACAATTAAATTGATGTTTGCATTGTAGAATAGCTTGTGATTTTAAATTGAAAATAGTCATAGCATAAGATGAGAGTATTATACAAACTCAACTTTAATTGTTATTCTCATTGATGTTGATTTAAAGATTAATTAGAATCCAATTTCGAAACAATCAAAATGGGACAGCCTATCCTAATTGTCAATGAGAGAAAAAATTATATTCATGAGAGAACGTTTTCAACTGATCAATCACTTTTGAGTTTCGCTCTGTACATAAGGTGGAATCTAGTGACATATGGAAAACCCCACAAGGATAAATGCTCTTAGGCCTTCTGTACAGAGTTATAAACATTTTATTGGAAGTTTAGTCTATGGTATCATATATATCAACAAATTGAATAACAGTATTTTTGCCAGCAATTTTGTCTACAAACAGATCTAAAGTAGAATGCTCTGAAAATTTTAGATCAAAAGCAGAGGTGCAGAATCTTCCTCATGCGCCCCCGCGCCGGGGGGGGGGGGATTTTTTGAAAAACTCAAATAATAGGGGAATTTTGGAAAAACCCGCTGGCCAAAAAAAATACAGTGGGAAAATTTTTCAAAAAACTTTTTTGCGTGGGAGGAAATTGTTGGATTTTTGGAAGATTCTGCACCTCTGGTCAAAAGAATATTTCATTTTCGAGATATTAACGTCTCAAACTCACTCATATCACACGAACGATGCTAGAATATTCTGTTGAGCTGAAATTTTCAAGGCATTCTACTCACAACTAGACCTATTTGTAGGCAAAATCGTGCACTAAAAACCCATCATTCAATTTGTTGATATACATTATGTCATAGGCTAAAATTGTAGTAAAATATCAATAACTCTGGATAGAACACCTCAGAACTTTTATTCCTATGAAGTTTTTCATGTCTCACTGGAGTCTGCTTTATGTAGAGTGTCAGAATTGAAAAGTGATAGATCAGTAGAAAACGATTCCTTGTCAGTGAACTACATTTGAAGTATTTTGCTCATTGTTTTTTTTTCTATCACCAAGTAATAATGTGAGTACATTTTCTCTTTATTAATAATGTTTTTGATATCTTATTATAAAGTGATATTTGCATTCATTCGAACATGATTTATTGATGGTTCGTTATTGAAGAAAACTCATTCACAAAAGTTTTATGAATTTTTTTATATATCAATTGATATCTTTTTATTTTTGAATAAAATTTAATTTAACAAAAACTACATTTATATTCATCAAGAATAGAATGTATTCGAATTTTTGATTGTCAATTGATCAATGAATATAAACTAACATTATTTTAAAAGGATTTATCTCTCAAATTTCTTCAATCGTGTTGATATATAACAGGACGATTGAGATTCTTAATTGTTCAAATAAGAACTGATCTTGTTACATATAAAAAAAATCTTCAGTAACATTTTTTTAGATATCGTTTTTTTTTGTTTATATATCATCGAACTCATTATCATCGTCCTTTGACGTGTTTACATATGTCCTAAGGTTATTTACTTAAAATATACTAATAACTAACATTATTAACGATAGATGTTGTTAATTAATCATATGCATAACTTCAATAGAAAACAACAGAACGACTTCTATATTCTTCATATTTAATTATGTATTGTAACATGTAGCAAAAGAAAGATGAATAATAAGTAGTCCTTGGATCCAATTAAATCCAAAAATTTTCTTTTAATTGAAACTAATCTGACAGGTATTATGAAAATGAACACGATTATAATTTGATACCGTATACGATCACTATCAAGATTGATTGAGAAATTTGTAGGATGTGCTAGTCATCAAATATAAATAATCGAAAAAAGTATCTTGTATCGTCAGAGTGACTATCAAGTTCGAATTAAAACATTTTTTTATTAAGTCTTATATCCACGTCCAAAAATTTTATACCTAACAAGCTTTAGTAATGAGACGCTTGGAAAGAAAACACTGAGAATCTTTGTACATATATATCATACATCAGATATGTTTAAATATGAAGAGAAGAAAAAAGAATAATGTTTACTAAAAACAAACGACTAACTGTAACAAATCTTATGTATAGTGTATCAATCGATGTATTATATTCTACTCTTGTATTGATTTAGAACAGAAGCCTACATTGAGTTGTATCAATATTACTTGAATGTTGTCTATTACAATATCTGAATGTTCCAATGCGGATATTATTAATTAAAAATATCAAACTTAGCAACATTGTTTTTGCGTAATATAGTCAGAATCATTTTTACCGAATTTTCCATCTGACCTTCTTGTAAACGAAATATAAACTCAAACAACGAGATCAGTTCGGATACTTCACTTGTTAGAATAAATTCTAATGAATGTTTCCATATGATAGTCTGTTTTCTGTTGATTATTTTGCAATTTTATCTTAGTTATCAAGGTTTTAAGGTATACTTTCGATGTAATACTGTTAAAAAATCTCCACAAGTAAAATATTAGTGTATAATTCATGATTAGTAATTGATTTTGTATTCATAGAAATTCTTTCGATATTTGAAAAAACTATTATTCATTTATTTTTGATGTATCTTCTTAAGGAAATTAACCATCTTGATGATTACAAAAAATGTTTAGCTGTTAGGAATTTTTGAAATTCAATAAATAAAAATTAAGATTCAGTGTATGATAGCTTAATATAAACTGTATTTGTAAACTTGAAATTTATTATTTGCAACTTAACAGTATTTCTCATGGCCAAGATTCATTTATAAAAAATAGAATAGATTGTCTATTAGTTACAATACTAAATGTTTAGATAATAAGGAAATCAGCAGAATGAACTCTGTCTTTCCTATTTCATAAAATTTGTCTCAGAAACATTTCTTAAAATTCTATTTTGTCTTAAATCGAGCAAAACGTTTTTCTAAAGGCATGGCGAATAGGTTTAGTGTTTACCTATTGAACCACAAATTTTATTTGGTGAGAAAATTTTATAAGAAATGCATGAGCTATAATAACTTCTCCTTTTCGTTTACATATGGTTGAACTATCAAGATAAAACTCATCATCTGAACTCTTTCTAGCGAATTAATCTTACATTTAAAAAAACTATATCATTTAGAACTACCTCAAGAATCAGTTACTTATAATCTTTTTTGTGTAGGATGAACCATAAATTGCAGTAGGATAAAAAAAAATTAAAGTACCATTGCTTCGATTCACTTGAATTCATTGATATTTTGTAATTATAGTAGAAAGTAATTTTGAGTCTCTTTTTTATGCGAATAATGTAGAGCAACACTAATGTCCAGTTCTACTTACGATATCACTTAAGAAATTTCACTAAAAACACATACGAAGTACGTCATAGATAATGTTTAGTTATCATCTAAGAGAATAATAAGAATAATTCAAAATGAATTTTATGCATTATTCTATATTGATGTATACAAAGCAAGTTTTCAAAACTAGTAAGTTTAAACGATGAAAGTCGTGTCCATTAAGTAAAAGGCATAATAGCAGTCCTTTAGGTGTCAAGACACCAAACTTTCTTGCACAAACTAGTGTTTTATGTTTAAAAATTCGAAATTTCGTAACTATTGACTTTAGAAATAACTGGTTCTGAATATTTGCTGTATATGCATCAATATAACGTGTGTCCTAGAACAAAATTATACTAAAGCTTGGTAGCTTCTTCTCTTAGTTCCTAAACGTAAGAAGTTTTTTTTTTATGTGCTAAAAATATAGAATTTCAAACTGTACAAAACTTTTAACTTTGTTTTTCAAACAAGTTTTATCTTATTGGTGCTAAATTTAAAAGATGCATGTGTACGCAATCATTCACTGGAATTTCCTATTCTCTACTGGCATTTATTGATTTGTGTAAAGTCTTAAGTCATCATGCCAATATTAAAAGAGAATTACTTAGTACCAACAGATAGAAAATTTGTGTTCTATGCCTCAACGATCATTCAAGGTTTCCAAAGTTGATGTTTACGATAAAAGACTTAGAACTAACAATTATCAGTATTTTTTAGTATACTTTGGAAACTCATGTTTTTAAAAAAAAAACCAGATTTGCTCTATAAAAATTTTATTATTATTATTTTGTCGAATATATAGTTTAGTTCTGAACAAAATGCTATAAGTATCAAATTCAACCATGAAACTATTGACGATATTTTAAATTACAAAACAACGATAATGTACGTTCACCAGAAAACAGACTTTTCTGATGCACTTTCGGATTTTTTTTACTTTCAAACTGTTTCTTCTAAATATTGTCTCTAACACTCTGAAATATGCGTCTGTAGATACAAAATTTTAAGAGATGTTTTGTGAGATAGTTGAAAATTCACCAGAGCCTCCATTAAAAGGTTGTCATTGATTTTGTTTTGTTCTCTTGATTCTTTAAATTGAACGATTAACAAGGAAATCTATTCGACTGATAATCTTCAGTTGAGCTCATGTTTTGCTCATAGGTAGGACATAAAATCTAGATAAAAATTCTGAAATTGTTCGTTTTATTATGCCTTTTTCTCTTGTTATAGTTATTTTACTAAACTTCCAGCCTATTGCAGAATATCATGAGAACAAATCAAAACAAAGAGTTCCGACATGAAGTTCTCCGAAACAACAGTTCTCATAGTTCTTATCATAACCTGAACGTTTCAGTTCAAACAAATGATTTCCTCTTAAGATATTGTATGCCTAAACACTGCACTACTTTTGAAGTTCTTGTATAAAAGTAAGATTTTTTTGCAAATTTGTTATGCCTGAAGACAAACATCCGTTTGAACTGAAACTTTCAGGACACCATAAGAACCATCAGAGCTGTAGTTGAGAACAATTTCAGATCAAATCTCTTTGTTAAGACTTTTCTCATGATACTCTGTAATAGACTGAAAGTTCCGTGAAATGACCATAGGTCGACAAGAAACCCCTGATAGTCGCACCCTTACATGGTTTTAATCTAGCTTATGAGTTCTATCTATGAGCAAAATATAAATTCAAACGAAGAGCATCAATGGGACGAATTTCGTCGTGCATAAGTGTTCTTTTTCTAAATATTACGATGATAAGAGAAAGCTGTTTGAGAAGCAACATCAACAATTTTATAGATGTTGAAATTCTCTATCTGTAGTAGCCCTAAGCGAAAACTTTTTCTAATGCTTAAAAAATGAGCAAATAAATGCATAGAGATTTAGTGCAATTTCTTCTGGGATACCTGTTAGTGTCATTCATACAGTTCGCTTTGACCTGTTTTTATTATTCTCTTAGGTGATAACTAAAAATTACCTATGAAATATTTCATATGTATTTTTCTTATTTGACGATAGGTGAAATTTCTTTAGTGAAGCCAAAGCTCAAACTTGATAGTAGTATTCGTGTATGTTATCCATGTAAAGAAAAAACAATTAAAATAAGCTTTTACTACTTATCAAAACATTAGTCCATTCAAGGGAACTGAAGTAGAGATATTTCCAATTTTTTATAGTATTTCTATTAATAATCTATCTTCTATAATATTACTAGTAGTATGATCATTATTTGAAAACGTTAACGAATAATATTCAAGTTTTTAAAATATCCAAAGACAAAATTTTTCATTAGATATGTAATTAGTTGTGCAAGGTAAAATGATTAATTTTATAATTTATTTATTTTTGTTAACTGAAAACTTGAATAATAGTATTTTCATATGATTGCAAACTATAATAGATTAAAATCAAATAAAACATTTTTTTCTATGTTTACTATTTGAAGCTTACAATTTACTTGTAATATAAGCTAGTAAATATAATTTAAAAAGGAATCTGCTACGTTCTCTCCTCAAAATATTCAATTATCCATAAAGAAAAAAAGCCTTGATGTTTTGATAAATTGCTTTTGATTGGTAAAATGCATGTAAAAAGATACATGTACATTTACTGATGTGACTTCATCTATTTTATTCTCTTCATTCTCTCATTTCATCGATATTATAATGAATTTGATGATAATGTATGTATCAAATCATACTACCGTCATTAGAATTTGATCATTAATAAAATATGATGTTTTTCAGGTATATCTTGAAGATCATATTAATATGCTTATATATTTCATCCCATATCTGATATCTTTGCTTCTAATAATGAAAATAATGTTTTCAAATGAAAAAGACAAGCATGTTTTTATTTTCCATAGATTTAAAAGAACTTGAAAATTCTTTATCATTTGCATTATTTCGTAATTAATTTAAATGATTATCTGTTAAGAAATGAATTTATGTCAAAAATGACATCCTATGTTAAAATATATTTGACTCTTTGAGAGTACAATATGACAAGAAGTAGGATATGTAAAAAAAAAAAGAAATAGATTTTATTATTATCAAAGAGTTTTTGTCAATATTTAAGAAATGAGGTATTTTTCATGAGTATTCTATTTATAACAAGTTTTATAAATTGAATTTTTATTTTTTTATTTTTTGTTTAACTGCTGTTAATTCTATAAAAAAAACAAAAACATGTTAGTGAATTTTAAAAATTCAATATTCAAACATATATTGTGACTTTTCTTTGGTAATTAGTTGCTATTTAAATACATATACTTGAGAAAAAAATTATCAACGTTATTGTTAACTAGAGATTGAAGTTATGATTTATGTGACTAATTTTTTTTTGTCTATCTGCGAAAGATGTTATCGCATGTCCTCGAGGTTTGGCTAAAAAAAGTTCCATTAAGTAATGTTGAGTACTCATTAATAATAAAATGAAATGCATAGAACGTTCAAATTTCTGGAATAGTTTTTAATTAAAATGACTAAACATTATTCTTTTGTTGATATTCATATTCTGTTTATAGTTCATTTAGTGCTCTCTCTATCGACAGTATAAAGTTGGTAATATATAAAACTTGTTATTCTTCTATATCACTGTAAAAACTAATATGAATAATAAAGAAAAACTTAGAAATCATTTTGTAGAAGAGGTTTTTGTTTTCGAACATTATTTACTGTTCAATCTGATGTCACTTTATTGCAACACAAACTAGAATATATTATTAAATTGCCACAACCTGTTGGTTTATAGGCGATAAAGATTTTCTGTTCAAAACAAGAATTTTTATTCCTTTTGTTTTTTCTTGTAACTTTTTTATTCATATTCATAATGTGAATATAAAAAAGTAATGCTTACATGATCAATTTCATTAAGTCTATTATATAACATGTTGAGTGAACTAAAAAATAAGGAAATACAAAAGCTAAAGTACTAGACATATTTTTATCGATGCCTTGTGCTTATATAAAACGCGACTTCCATTAGCTCACAACAAAGAATATTTTATAAGCTAGAAATAGACTTAATTATTCCAAGTACACGATTACTCTTATCTTAATAAAAAGGTTGAATCGATATTGGACATGATTGAGTTTCTTTCTTTATTTACTTTAATATAAATAATTAATTAACAAAATACACTAATGATGTTTCGTATCTCTATGAGAGACGCCTGCAAACATGCATATAAAAACAAATCATGTAACATAGAGTAATAAGCTATTTGTAGATCTTATGATCAGTGTTTTAGACATTTTAGACTCTCACCATCATCTTCTTTGTGATCAAAAGTGATATTTTCGAGAGCCTTCCACTTCTCTTCAAATCACATGATTTCAGACAGAATTCTCTTTTCATAATAGAAATTAACTTCAAATAAACTAGTTCATCTTTCAAATACAAAATTCACAGTATCGCTATGAATATCAATAGTCTATTGCGATTCCATTGAAAAACTTATTAAGCCAAAATTACGCAGTAGAAAATTATATTGAAAATTTTATTGATGCAATCGAACAAGATGTTTTCCGAACTTTCTCTCTTGTCCTAAGTGATCACATGATTTTCAAACAGCCTTTAATATACGCGAGAACACGAAACAAAATAACAATACACTAGACTATTATCTTCTTTTACCGTCAGTCTTGAATAATGATATTAAAAAAAAGACCAAACAGTAATAGTGATAGCTATAAATAGACATTGAATTCTTTTCTGTATCATTATCATAGAATGATTGAAAAAGCATATGATAGTCTAATTTGTTCTTATTTTATTCTACTTTCACTGGTACATTATTTTATATCAAATCATTTGTTTTAATATTAATGCCTAAAGAAGTATGTTATCGAGATACGCAATATCACTAATTTTTTCTTCGAGGATTATTAGTATTGAATTAAATAAAGAAGAAGATTTAATTATGCCAAAAAGCACACTACTATATAACATAATATGATAAAAAAAAAATGTGAACTAATAAGATGAAGAAAATTCTTTTTACTTTCTATATGCTCTCTAAGACGCACTTGAATGAATAATTTTAATAGTGAAGGTGTATTTCATTGTGTGAACATTGTCTTTCTTTTTTATATATTTTATCGGCTTTCCAATTGTTTTGGGATCTAGAGATGACGAGAAATATGATAGAAAATCCTTCGATTCTACTTTCTAGCAGACACAGAAAAAGGGCTGATAAAGTTATCGACTTTCTTTGAGATTTTGTTTTCGATATAAAAATGTTTTCACATCACTCTCTACTAAACGCAAAGACCTGCTTTCTACATGAAACGTAGCGTCTGTCAGAGTTCTAGCGAAAGAGTCGTTCAAACAAGTACGCCCGCCGTATAGTTTATCAGAACGCTACGATATACGTTTCTATTACAATTTTCTATAAGATTGTAAAAAATTCAAAACAAAATTTTTGAATCTTTCTAGAGAAGAAAGTTTCAACTATTCACTCTCTAATCAGGAAGCCTGGTTTGATACAGTGTAAAAGTAATGACATACAACATCAAATTCAATATTTCATTGCAAAACACATTTTAAAAAATGGAAAATTTTCTCTGTTTTTCGATAGGTGTGCTATTCAAATTTTATCCATATATCCATAAGCCATGTGACATGAACAGAAAGAAAAAATCTATAAAAAGAAACTAGTTTATACTTTTCTTACATTATTATGACATAAAATATCAACTCATACACCTCTTCGGTAAGCATCTGTGGTATGAATAATTTTCCACAGATTGTTATGAAATATTTGCTCAATTTAACTATATCAATTGTCTTTCTGTACGCATTATTTATGAGTAACATGATAAAAAAAGAAACCATTTGTATAATGAATTCGTGATTTTTGTGCTGATTAATCTAAACAAAAATCTATAAGCTAACATTTTAATTACAATTAACTACTATTTGACAAAGTCTTTTTTTTGCGCAGTTCAGAAAAATCGAGTCAAGACGTTGTCTTTTAGTGACTTTTTCGAAGTGTTTACAAAAATCGAATTAACCATTGCTTAGAAGATCTTATTTAATGAAACTGTATAAAATAGGAGAAATATTATTGTAAAAATGCTTCTCTTTTTTTTCGTGTCATTTTGGTTGGTGAAAATGTAAAAAAATAAAGAAATTCATAAATTTAATTTGGAAGAGAAAAAAATTTCCTATCGAATCATCAAAACAATTTTGCGTCAAGAATGTCTTCATTGATGAAAATCAGTATTCGACATTTTCTAGCATTCAATTTACATTAGATATTATAGCTTCATAGTTGAAGTAGAAATTGTTATTGTCACAAATAATAAATTATATTTATGAACTTCAATTAGAAATTGTATCGTCAAATTGATCTGCTCCTCCATGACCTATATAATATGATTGTGTAGTAACTTCTCTAATAGAAAGCCACTTTTCTTTATTGTTGCATAATCAGAGATAGAAGCTATAAATATTAAAATATATTTGAATTTATTTTCACTCTACATCTCATAATTAATAAAAATACAGTCTTCTGACAATAAAACGATTGTTTGACTTTATTTCGTTCTTTTTTGTATCATGACACATGAAGCACAAATAGATAAAAACAGTCATAGACTATTGCTTGCAATATTTCGTATTAAAATAAAAAAGAACGGAAAATAATATGGAATTAAGATAAATCACTTGAATATTTGAGAAAATAATCAATTTTTTTTGTAATATTATCATAGCAATAGAAAAAAAATTTCTATTTATTAGAATCAAACATGATCATTATATCTTCACCAAGCGAAGAAAAAAAAAATACTTTTTTTTTGATTAGTACTATTTTTCTTTTTTTTTTCTTTCCTTTTTGTTTCTCGTCAATCAGAGTAAAGAGGCGTCTACAAATAGTTCTTGTGCGCTCCTTTTTTTTTTTTCTTTCTATCAAGCGAAATTCCTTTTATTTTATCGCACTTAACTATGTCACGCCGATCTTTATTCGCTAGCAATGTTGTAAGACTACTGCTTAGTATTTCTGAATTCTATCAATTGAGTAAAAAATGTAAATAGACAATTTGTGTTGTTACGTATCTTATTAAAATTTAAGTACCAGTTATATTATTAGTCTAAAATTCATAGAGATAGGACAAAAAATTATTTAATTTTTGTTAGTATTACTAGTTATTTTCGTTAATAATTACTTTTCGAGAGCATCTTTTTGTCATTAGCTATAGTAAAAAGATAAACAACTAGGCGCGCTACCGTTTATCTTCACAAATACGCATAAGTAACTTTATTCGTTCTTTATTATTCTTATTTCGACAAAAAGTAGACTAGTATGTAAACATTCGTACATATTCATCATCTCTTATTTAATTCTTTCCGAAAAGCACATTACATTTTTGATAAGATTACATATAGAATCTGCAAATTTATGATTCGTCGTTAGTACATAAAGTACGCTTGCGAAAGTACCTATGCCCTTTTGAAAAATATACTTTTCTTTGCTGTAGTATATACTATGGAACAACAAGAAGAAACAAAAAAAAAGTAAATCATATAGTGTGTTAAAATGTTAAATTATTTGAATCCATTGCAAAATTTCAAAAACGAAAGGAAAATTTAAAGCTAATTTTTCTCAGCACCCAGTGACCTTACGGTTCCTTGTCAATGTTCTCTGATTACAGCTCTTTTCTCCTTAGTTGTTATTCTTGATGTCGTTCGGTAACCGGTTTTGTTTTTTTCTTCCTTTCTTTTTCTTTCTTCTTTTTCGTCGTCTCTATTTGTGCTCTCTTCGTACATCTAACACAGGAGGTAGCCTTGTATGCGTGCGAATGCACACACACACATACACATAGAAACAACATCAACCTTTCACGATGGCGAATAAAGAAGGGAACGTAAGTAAGAATAATTGAGAATAAGAAAAATTGAAACGAAAAAGACTAACTGTCATATGTTGATTTATTGAAATAGGTTCTTTTTAAATTATTATCTTGTATAAAAAATTTTTAAGGTTTTTTTTTTTTTTTACAAAGATCATCATTTTACTTTAACAGAAAAGCATGATCAGTAGACACCCACCGTTTTTTCTTCTTTCATCTAAATGATCACATTGTACAATTCATTTGATATGCACTTATAATAACATTTCTCTTGTTTACTTATGTTCTTATGTAGGCGTGAACATTTTTATTGAAAACAAAATTACATATCAAATCAGGCGACAGTTTTTCGTTTGTTACATAGCTATATCTTTATAGAGACCTACTTATATACAATGAAATGTAAAGTAGATCATTTTTAAAATGTAATTAATCATGAAGATGGTGTATAAGGATCGATAAAAAAAATTAACAGTCTATTATTAGCTGTCGATCAACTCTAAATCTGAACAATAACCATGTTAAAAGAATATTATTACGTAATAAGCAATAGACGTATGCGAAAGATACTGCATTAACTGGACAAAAATAGTCTCCTTAAGTTGTCTTTTATTTCCAACTTGTCATCACAAATGTTATAAATAACCTTGAAAAGAAAAAAAAAAGAATCACTTATCTATAGTTAAAATATCTAAAAAGGAACTTTTATTTGACTGTTGCAAATTATACTAAATATTGAGCAAGATTCTTCCTAAAATCTACCACTTTTGTTTTCACATATGCTATGTAGTTTCTATTCAAAGTAGAATATTGCTATGAGAATTAATTACAAGCTTCTTGTAATAAATAGATATTAATGTGTAATCTAATCGATTGTTTTTTGTTTATATGAGAATAGTCGTCATCAGGGGTACATCACAATCGAAAACGACGGCTTCGTGCTTCACAAGAGATGTATGCAACCAATACGTCGACAGACTCTTCAATGTCTTTTGAAACAAGAAGTGCAATTAGTCAATCACGGAAAAAATCTGATCTTTCTTGTGTCGGTAAATTATTTTCATGCATTTTCAATATTTTAATTTTTTTTTGAGATCAAACAAAAAAAAACAACAAAAACACAAAAAAATCTTATCTTTTATTATTCAAACATACAAATATGTCTATCAAGTTATTGCTATTAATAGTCTAATATTATTTCTTAAAAAGAAATCATATTCTCAATGCTTTATCTAATTATTCTTTATGTTTTTGCTTTAAATTCATATTAGTATTTTGTTTTATAAATATTCAAATTAATTTCGATAATGAAAAACGAATATCAGTAGATAATTATTCAAATACATCAAATAATCATAGCCACGATATTTTTAATGAGAAATGTCCTTAAAGGAAAAAAAAAAAGTTTTTTTCCGTTCACTTTTATGGCATGTCAATTAATATACGTTGTTAAAAGAAAGGATAACATTAAAATAACCTTCCAAATCAAAAAAGCAAAAAAAAAACTTATGTTTCTTCTTAAAAACAGACAATTAGTTTTTGGTTTTATCATAAATTAGTTATTTTTATTTTTTTTAAATATAGTTTGTCATGGTTCAGCACATGGATATAATTTTGATGCAATTTCCTGTGAATCTTGTAAAGCATTCTTTCGACGAAATGCTCTTCTTAATACAGTAAATAGAATGAATAAAAAAAAGTGAATTCAATTCTTATAAATATTTATATTATTAAGGATCGATTAAAGTGTCGTCGTGATGGTGCTTGTGAAATAACATTAGAAACGCGACGCCGTTGTAAATCATGTCGATTACGAAAGTGTTTTGCCGTTGGTATGATATTTTTCTTTGTATATTTATTTATCAATAAATATATTTTTTAAATAGGTATGCGTAAGGAATGGATATTAACTGAAGAAGAAAAACTTAATAAAAAACGTCGTATTGAAGAAAATAGACGACTTCGTTCAGCTCATACGAATGAATCGTTACTATTAAAAGATAATTTTAACGAAACAATAAATTCAACTGAAAAATATGATTTAGATTTACAAAATGTTGTACTTAATAGAAATTATATCTATTCATCAAGATCAACATCATTTAGAGGAAATATTGATTTTATTGAAAATGTTGTTACAGCTTTTCATGATGGATTTAAATTAAATCCCACTAGTTATGGTTGGTCATATCCGTTAGCAAAAAAAATTACTGCTTTATATCAGATACTTAATACAAAAAATACTACAGCATTACGTCTTATTAGTTTTTATAAAAGATTATCAGAATTTGATGCTTTAAATGAAATTGATAAAGTAAATCTTGTAAAAAGTAATTTACATTTTATTTTCTTCTTCCATAGTTCTCTTGGGTAAGACATACTGATAAATATTTCTAATTCTCTTTATTTATATTATTAGATATGATCCAATTAATGATATATATCATGAAGGAATTCCTTCAAATGATACTCCTCTATATGGTAGTGATATTCGTGAAGCACATGGGCATGATATATATGTACGTTGTACTTTAATCATGCGTTCATTACATTCAATTGTTGAAATGGATAGACGAATCATGCAATTAACACTTGTTATATTACTTTTTTCAAAAGGTCTTTCTCATTTCATAAATTGTCAAGAGCCATCATTAAATAATTATCAACAAGTATTGCATGCACAAAATATTTATGTTGAACAATTATGGATATTTTTGGAGCAACATTATGGATCAATACAAACTATTCGAACTTTTACAACATTAATCAATAAATGTATGTTAATTCAAGCACTTTTTCGTGATATTCATCAAGATATTAATGAAAAAATAGATATATGCCAAGTACCACCTATCATGCGGACTCTTATGCATCTCTCATAACGGATCGAAATTTATATATATATATATATATAAATGTATGCGACATTTTCAAAAGTTAGTTAGGTGATCATTATGATGATTGTCGTTTCATTTTTCTTTTCCTTTCTTTGTTTCTATAACTATGATTATTATAATAATTTTTTTCCTTTTGCTTTTTATTGTTTTGTTGCAAAAATAAAACGCTTATAAACGGTAGGTTTTTCTTCTGATGCAACAATAATGCATATACATGAAAATATAAATAAAGAAATAAAGTACAAAATACATGTCTCGCTATACCTGACATTCATGTTTATTATTACTTGTCTAATAAAAGAACAACAAGAAAAAAATAACGTTTTTTCATATATTTCTTGCATCTAAACTTGACATGAAAGAAAAGAACAGGTTACCAAATTATGTGATTATTGAAAAACAAACCAACAAAGAAACGATAGCGTTAAGCATGAAAATTTTCAATGAACAAAATCAAATTCGTAAACTTCTTTATAAAGTCGGGAATAAATAAATCTTGAATATTGATGATAAAAAAAGTGATTATGAAGATAAAAGTTTGTTTCGGATTCATCTTTATCGAATATAATTCTCTGCAAAGAAATAATCATAAGTTTTATGTTGTTGAAATTTTTGTCAAAGTTCACTGGTTTTTACTGTTTGTCTTTTTTAAGTGCAATAAAAAACAAATATGCTCACTAGACTTTTAAAATATTTATCATACTAACCTTTCTTATCTTAAGTGTATAACGCTGTTCTTTTTGTCGTCTATTGTGACCAAGCATTAGTTTCTTATCTAATATATCATAATCATTGTTAAAGTATTTTTTTTTCATTTTAATCATATCTATTATTGCATAAGCTAATTTTGTTTTAACCTATTGCACTTATTTTGTAGCAAGAACATTTTTTGTTTGATGTAAAATTGAATTTTATCATGATGAAGTTTTGAAACACAAGTAGAGATCTCAGCTATTTTACATCCGAGAGGGTAGACCAGGCTTTCCGATTAGGAGGGATGGGGGCTATCCTCCCAAAATTGTCTGTCTGTCTGCGAAAATTTTTAATACTGTCTGCAAATTTTTTACGGTTACTGGGAGAAATGACCGATTGTATGGAAGCCCGATGGGGGTACGGTACGACCTAGTGAAAACTGGTGTCGTTTCTTCCCCCCCCCGGTCAACAGTTTTCACGCCAGAAAAATGAGAACATTGTCTGCCAAAATTTTAGTCTCCCCTCTCCCCCCACTCCTAAAAACAATCGACAACCTGGGATAGACTAAAAATTCAGTGAATAGTCCAAGCATTTTTTCGAAAAGTTCTTTTATTTGATTTTTTAGCCAATAGATAACAAGGTATAATACAATTGTAAACTGTGTGTGGGCTTTTTTTTTGACCGAAAATATCGTGATATCACTTTCTGTTAGAGATAAAGATAAGAGTCCTCAAACCTGCTTTCTGTTAGTTTTTCTCATCAGATTACAAAAACTCTTGCAAACATTGTTAAAAATGTTGGCAGAAAGTTCGACATTTTCATGAAAGTCAATCTTGTCATCCCCCTAGTCTTATCATGAAGCCTGAGCAAGAATTATTTTATGTAATATGATTCAAACAAGAGAACATACATTAAAAACAATTATTAAAAATGTCCTCGAAAAAATTTCCTATTTAATTTAAGAAGACCATATTCACAAGCATAATATGGAAAACCTGGATTAAGTTCTCGATGATAAATAACATAATTTTGAGAATTGAATAAATAAAATAAAGCATTCGTTTCAATTATTCGGTCACGATCAAGATGAACCTCCTGAAAACATAAAACAGTATGAAATTAAAAGGTGTTATAGTGTTTTTTTCTTACAATAAGAATTTGTCGAATATAAACAGGTTTAAAAGATTGATTAAGAATATTATTCGAAAAAAACTTATGAAATAATATATATTCACCATATTCAATATCAACTTTAAGAATATCTATTTCAAAATTTGTTTGATTGAGTTCAGTCATAAGTTGACGTAATGTTGTTGTTTTATTTTGACCATCACCTAATTTTATTTGATGAAATTTACAAACATTCTTTGGACATTCAAAATATCTCATATCAATCGTATGAATAGAACAATGGGGTAAACGTTTATGTACGGTTTCTTCAAATTGAAAATCTCCATCAGAACCCAATGAATATATAAGACACGGTGACTTTGATTTCAAATATTCTATATCACATGCCTGAAATAAAAGACATATTCATGTGATGAAGAATAATAAATACTCTTTTTTTAGAGAACTCAGTTTTATACACTTGTATTGAATGGGGCAGACTTTTCTTTAAGTTTTCCAAAAACTATATCTCGAATAGTCATTGTATTTGTTTTACCACATATTTCTTCGAATGTTTCTATAGGTGAATGTTCTATTTAATAGTTATACACGGTGTTTAATCAAATATATAATTTTCATATCAAACTTAACATTAAAACGAATCATCTACTAAAAACATATTATATTTTACACCTTAGAATTCACAAAGGAATGAAAAGGTTGTTATTTTGGTCACAAATTACTTTAACCATTTTGAAAACTGATATAAAACAAAATGTATTAAATTTTTGAACATTGTCTAACTTTGCATTTTAATTAAGAGTAGTCCTTTGTATAAGACAAAAGCAATTTTACAATGTTTGCCTAAGATTTAAAATACTTTATGCAAGTTCTTCTCTATAATATTGAGGGGAAAAGCCTAAAAATTTATGTCATCATTTTATCTATTAGAAGAGGCTAATTTTTACACTATATACTTTACATTATAGGATAAAGTCAAAAGAAATTTAGAACCTTGACTCCTTTTGTAAACATCGTCGATTAATGGAAGCAGCATTCGTCAGGAGTTTTTCGTATATTTTCAAAGTTAACTCATAGCTAAATTAACAAAGTCAAGTAAAATCTTACCCATTTGCCTCCATCACCCTCACCAAGACGTGTCTCATTTGGACATTGAAATTCTGGAAACCAATTTTTATAAAAATAATTTTCATAATCATTCATTGTTAAAATATTTCTATCATGTTGTTCTGAATAAAATGCACGTCTTTTTTGCCATATTTCATCTGATTCACATATCAATTGATCACTTTCAATCATTGATAGATTACATGAATTTTTAGTTCCTTTGAAAATATTTTTATTTTGTACTTTATGATGCATAAAATTAAATTTGATCATAAAAATAAATATAATACCCAAAATAAAAAAACGAAGTCGATTGTGTTGTAATAAAGTCATTATAAAACTTATCAGTGACAAAATTGTTTTGAAATTGGAGGCGAACATAATTGACATTCTGTTTCTTTCTTTCTATAATACTGCGCTGAATATGATGACGAAATAAACTTTGTGCGTTCTGCCTAGATACAGAAGAGGACGAAAAAAAAATTGTATTTAACTCAAGAGCAGTCGATTTTGAATTTAAATTAAAAGAAACAATCAAGGTTACAAAACGTGTTTTGAGATCCATTAAAGGCTGTGTTAGTTCATTTTTTGGCGTTGTCTTTTGAGACAAATAGAAAAATATTTCGAAACGAAGAGACGATCGTTTCCAATGGTTCTCTAAGATGCAACTGAATGTTGTTCCACGTAGCACCATGCTGTGACACGTTATAAAATGATCATAAATTAATTTGAAAGTGAATGAAGAGCGACTGATGTATTTGATTAAATGGATTTCAGGTCACCTCAACAATCAATCTTGGACTAAGTGCATTCAAATCACATGAGATTTTAAGAATATGTTGAGGATTCAGTGAATAGAACTTGCTAAGATTTTCTCTCCAATATGATGATATTTTTGAAGGATAGTCAACAAACAAAAGTCAACAATAGTTTATTTAGTAAATGAAAATTCTTTGCAAGTCCTCATTCTGTAGATTTAATCCTTTGACTATTGGAAAGAGTATGTCAAAGTGCAATGTCTTTTTTTTAAATTTAAACTTTTTATACGACGAAAAAGGATAAAAAGTTCAATACCTAAAAAAACTCTCAAAAAATGGTCATCTATTTATCGACGTGACTTTTTATAGAACAGGAAAAACACCCAATTCCAAAAACAAATCCTGCCAGGCACTGCAGCTTCACATATTCTTTCAAAGCACAAAAATAGCAATTGACTATAATGAGGCTTCTTCGAGAATTTTGAGATGCACTATTAAAAAAGTATAAGCAGAGAAAAAACGACATATACTTTCCGTTTTTTCTGAAAACGGTATATTTTTCAAGAAGATAATGATAGGAATTATCAAAAATATTAGCAAAAAAGGTGGTCCAAAATTTAAAAAAAAACATTTCACTTATGAAAGATTAAGCCTCGGGCTACCTTTTCATGCACTTATCTCAATTTTGATTTTTTTTTGACGAAAATCGACTGTCTTTTTTTAGAAGATAAGGCTTTAGTGATGAATAAGAAGAAAAGATGATAATTAACAAATGAAGAGAAACACAGTAGGAGTAATGTGAATAGACCAAGAAGTAGTTGATTGAAGATAGAAATCAAGATGTTTATAATGAAATGCAGATGTGTAAAATGCAAAAAAGACTTAATGAGATCAGTATGAGTGTCGAAGATAAATGTATAATGACGAGTTTACTATAATCATGCAAGAATTGTTGTCACGAACAAGAAAACAATTAGTAACGATCAACATAAAATGAATGCGACAAATAGTATATATAGAAGACTAAGCAATTACAAACGCCAATAAATTTACATGCCAGAGATGGAATTGATTAATCTCGTCACTTTTCAAATCAATTTTGGTCTCGGTTTGGTTCTCAATATCTCAAACCAACTTCGATTTCGGTTTAAATATTGAAAAATTTGAATCCATTCCATCTCTGGTATAAACAACAAGAGGACAGAGAAAATATAGATGACGTCCAGTACATTCACCTGTATTCTTTCACTAAATCCATCTCTAATTTTAACCTACTCAGTATAATACATAATCAATAAACACACTTACGTTTTTTTCAACAAAAAAAGAAATCCAACCTTTTATTATTCATAAATTTTCTGCATGCAAAGTGGAGAAAAAGTCAAAAATGCCAATAAAATGATAAAAAGAAAACAGTTGCGCTTAATGCATAAAAACTGTAACTGTTCTGTTTCTGTAAATAATTGTTCCTATCAATAGCAAATAGGCAAAATGAAAAAAAACACAAAGTCCACAGGCAGTTCGTTTATAAGAAGAAGAACAAGAAAAAGGATCCATCTTCACTTTAATCACATTTTCACAATGATTTGTGTGTTGTACATACACAGCAAGATGTGAAGGTAAGGACAAAGCGATTAAAGTACAAATGTTCCAAAACAAAACAGAAATAATTATTGTTCATCTGTATTGTATATTGAACTAAAACGTAAAAGTTGTGATGGTGAACCTTCATTATCATATTGCACATTACAACGAATTGATGCTGGCAGAATATTTATATTAAGTTCTGCTAAACGATTTCTATTCGTAACAAAAAATTGTCGTAATTGTTCACCATCAAATGTTGGTACAAGAGTAACCTTAATGAAATATTGTGACATTATATTTTCCAAAACACAGAAAAAAAAAACAATAATATATTTACTGGTGCATGTTCTTTATTTTCCCATTGTTGTTTTCCCTCAATTAATGACTCAAGTGTAAGACGACTTATTTGTACAGCATTTAAAATATAATAACGAGCACGTACACGACGAAAGAATTCTTCATCAACATAATGTTCATTACCATGAAATGGAATATATGCAACGTCAACATTGAAAATTGAATTTGACGATGATGTTTGTTTGGATTTTTGTGATGATGTTTGATTAATATTATTTGTTGATTTAGTTGGTTCATTTGTTCTAAATAGAATATTTGAATAAAAGAACAGGATTTTTTTGTCTTTGAAAAATTTTACCGATTTGATGCATTGCTTAGCTTTTTAATTGTTGGTTTTATTGAACGAACATCATTTTCAATTGGTAAACCTTGTGGATTAATTTCATCAATAGACGGTACGGAATGTTGATTTGTTGGTGATATATCACGATGAATGATTTCCATTTCATCATCGATATTATTATCATCATTAGTTTTTTTAATAATCAATGGATTTTTCGTATTAGAACTTTCATCAATAAAACTTGTTGTCATCGGATCATCCGGACCTGATTCAGGTTGCATTTCATCTTTTGGTGAGTCAGTATGACTTTCAACAAATGGTTCATTATGATCAATTGCTAATGGAACTGATTCTGGTCGTTGAATTTCATCTTCATGATTGTCTATTGCTGTTTCATTGTTTTCATTCAATTCATCAGGTGATATATCATGTTTATTCTTCTCTTGTGATTGTTCTTCGCTATCATTTTGAAAAGAAAGATCAAGTTGAATTTCGCTCGATTGTTCAGTTTCCTCATTCTGTATTTCTAATTTTTGTTCATGTTCATTGTTAGCGTCTATTTCCTGATGATCTTCATTTGTAATGTCTAGTTTTTGTTGTTCTTCATTTGAAATGTCTAGGTTTTGTTGTTCTTCAGTTGGAACATCTAATTTTTGTTGTTCTTCATTTGGAATGTCTAGTTTTTGTTGTTCTTCATTTGGAACATCTAATTTTTGTTGTTCTTCATTTGGAATGTCTAGTTTTTGTTGTTCTTTATTTGGAACATCTAATTTTTGCTTCTGGTCATCTTGAGTTTTCGGCTTTTGCACATGATTTTTCATTTGGTTATGTTTAGTAGAGCTTTTAGCGGTAGTTCCACGAGGTTTTTGTGCCTCTTTATCTTTATTATTTGATCGAGCAGGACTATTCGTTTTCAGAGGAGGCATCTATTCATAGAAGATAATGATATTTTTCCATAAAATAATGATTGTCTCAAAAAAAAATTGACTTCTTAGTATTTTTCCAATATTTTCGTCAATGTACATTACTGTGACTTGCATAAGCGTTCTGCGTTACAGAGCGCACAATGCCGAAGTGACGGATTTTATACTAGTACTTTCTGTCAACACCTAGTTTTATTTTCTGTAGAACTAGATATGTGTCTAGTCATGATCGTCTCAGTTTTCAAGTATAGGCATAGAGAACAGCGTCAAATGACTGAAATTCATCTTCTCATCTGATACTTTTGTCACGAAGATAAAATATCGTACAAGATCATTGCGTAGATTTAGCAAAGAAATCATTTGTTTTGAAAACAATGACAATATGCGAATGCAAAAAGTTAGTATAGAACATCGATATAGGAATTTTTTAACCGAAATTTTCGAAATATCTGTATAAGAAAATGTTTGATTGCACGTCAATTATAGTGTACAGATGAAATTCGATTTAAAATTTAGAAAGAGCTGTTTAAAACACTTTTGAATGTGCGATTAGTTTCATTTGTATTATACACGTCCAACAGCTAAGACTATGAAAAACGTCAAAATAATATAACGACATATATTATGTGTGTATAAGGTACAGTCTTCAGTGAAGAAAGTTTGACTGTTAAATTTTATAGTGAAGTGTTTTATACGCTTTTTTGTAGAGACTTGAACGTGAAGTCATTTGATAAAAACTTCAAGTCTAAGTAATAATGGACATTGACGAAAATATTGATCAAAATCTGAGAGACACATTATTTACAATATTGATTACCTTTCTTGGAATTGGTGTTGATCGAGGTTTTTCAGTTTTTATTGTTCTACTTTGTGAAACTTTCGGCTTAGAAGAAATAGGACGTGGTGAAACTTTTGGTGTTTTACTTTGAACTGTTGATGATGTTACTCGATCTGTTACTGGAGGAGAAATCTTAGGTTTGTGTGATGAATGTTTAACACCTGTATTTGTATTAGTAGATAATGTTGTTTTAATATTGCTCGTGTGAGTTCTTTGCTGTTGTTGTCGTTGTTGTTGTTGTGGTTCATGTAAAAATTCAAGATGTCTAACTTTATTCAATGCTTCAAAGACAAGTGTTTGTGGACAAGCACCTGTATATAAAATTCGTACTGAATTATTCTTGCTCGATAGAGAACTTGGTGTCCAAACAAGCAATAAACATGATGAATACCAATGATGAAATGGAATTATTGAAGGTGATGGTTGTTGATCACGTATTGGAATCTAAAGAAATTGTAAATTATTTTGATTATTTGTATTTTTTGTTTAATTTTAGTATGGAAATGTTTTTTTTTGTTTCTGTTTACTTTTTGTAAATTTGCAAGAATTTTTTCATCTTCAGATATGGATGACGTTGGATGTAATATATAAAGATCAAGTGAACCGAATGCAATTTTTTTAAAAAGATTTATTGGTTCGATATTTTGTTTATGAAGCATGGAATTTTTAACTAAATCAATTGCATCGATATTTAATTGTTTAATATCATTTAAAAATTCATCAATATTTTCATTTAAATTAATTAATAATTTGCTATTTGATAATGATTTTAACGAATGTTGTACTGATTGTATTTTTGTTCGTTGTATATGATTAAGAAAAATAGCACCAATATCTGGTTTACATAATTGATTATCATGTTGTGATGAAATTGCTTTACGATGTAAAATTGTTTGTAAACCAGGAAATACATCATAATCAAAATGTGTTAAAATACATGCATCAATATTTTGTAAACCTCGAATTAAATTCCAATAAGAAGGAATTCGACTGGAAGAAAATAGAACAATATTCCAAAAAACAAAAATAATATGATTATTTCTCTGAAAGATATTTTACCTAAATCCACCATTAACTAATACAACAAATCCTCGAACACCAAATAAAGATGCTTCACCTTGTTGTCCATATAATACATAAAGATTTGGTTCTTCAAAAGCAACTAAAAGAAAATAATGGTTTTAATTTATTTAATTGTTAACTGAGGATTGGAAAGCTTTTTTTTTCAGACAAGATGTTTTTCGACTTTTGTCCTTCTAAAAATGATTCTCGATAACATAGCGCTCTTTTCGAATATGGGCTTAGAAATTTCGTTCGAGAGTACTGAAGTAGGTTGTTAAAACAACACAGTTTATTTCAATTCAAAATTTTTCCGCACATTTTTGTTTGACTATTGCAATTCGAAGTTAAAACTTGTAATTTTCATTTATATATCAGCTTGTAGATCATAAGCTATCCTACAAAATACACTATTTGAAGTTTTTGTAAAACTTACATGTATTTTCGAAGAAAATAGGGAGTGCAAGGTTAAAGTCGAAGTTTTGCGACTTCTCTTCGCGTTTCCTTGCCAATGGAAGCCTTAGCAGCAACCAAGATTAAAAACATAGATGAAATAAGTCTGGATTTTTCACGACCGCAATGAGTACCGGTCTGAGCAGGTCAAATCGAACTTGTCATATATTTTTCTTTTTTTATCATATCAGACAAACAATAGTGTTGCTCTTTGATGAAAATGAATTATCGTGATATAATCAAAGTTGTATTTAGTTTTATACATTAAAGTGTTCATAATTGTATAACCGTATCAAAAATGGTTGAAAAACTTGTTTTAAGTTTCAAAGTATATTTTATTACATAAAAAAATTTATACTAAATTATCATCTAGCTTATATGGAGTATGTGAGTTCTAGCTTTCACTTCCAAAGGAGCTTTTCACTTGGACAAAAGTTACAGCTTAGTTCAATATCATGTTTTGTAGAGAATTGTCCGTTCTAAAAAGACGGCCGACTCCAACAAATTTGTACAGGTTCAAAATATGACTTCTAGGATAAACAAAAATAATTACGTTGTCATAAAAAAAATATTTTTTTTAGGTGTTTTGAAAAGTTCTTCACTACTCTGGAACAAACATAGACACGACTTTTCAGAGCTCATATTCAGATTTTGGTTGCGATCTTTAGTTTTTAACTCGTCTAAAATGCTTTCCAGCAAGTCAGAATGAACAAACATCTTTACCGGAAACATTGCCCAACAAGTTCCGTTCAAACTAATGTTTTAGATTTTTCAAAGATGATTTTTCTCCTCTCGAACAAAAACTAAGACAAAATTTTTAAGCATATAAAGTTCTAGTGCTAACTCATACGTCTTGACTAGTCAAAAATACTTTGTAGCGGACCAAAATTAAAACAAACATTTGGTCTAAATATTTTTCAATCGCTCGTTATTTTCCTTTCATACTTGTTCCTGAATTATCTCTTGGTATTAATTTTGTATAAATATCAAAATTAGTTGAATCTTTAGTTAAAGTTTGAATCAATCTTTCATAAAATACTTGTCCAAATGAATTCTCTTGATTGATGTTACCAGATAAATCATCAATTTGAACAAATTTTAATTTTTTTTCTAAATAATTATTTGATAATTTTATCCATTGATTTGAAACAAATGGTAAAATTATTTGAAGATCTTGAACAAGATAAGAAGAGTTATCTTCGAATAAACTATAAAAATGATCACATGTAAATAGTGAATCAGATAAAATCAGAGCACCATTAGAATCAATTTGTTGACCTATAACGCCATGAAGAAAAACAAACCATTCTTTATCAAAGAAATTTGAAAAAAAAACATATCTTACCACAATAGATAATACAAACATGATAGCAAGTATTAAATAAATCTTTGAATACATTGAATAATGCATGATGATTTGGTAAATAAACAAATCCTGCAACTGAACCATTTTCAGTATCAGCTATTTGTCGATATTGACAATCTATTTTAAACAAAAGTTTTAAATAAAACAAAAAAAAGCCAATTTAGACAAACCTATTTGAAATTCATTTTCATGAATTAAATTATTAAAAAGATCAATTATTTCATGATATGTCTTATTATCAACTTTTTTTAATGCTTGTTTAAGATCAATGCATATTTCATCACGTTGATCATTGGAAATAATCTCTCCAATTATTAATAGTAAGCCAACCGTAGATTTTGTTTCTTGCATATTTTTATTCATCGATGTTGCCATTACATTAGTGAGCAACAAAACCAGAATTGACGATGAAAGTATAAAAGAGTAGCAGCTGCAACGAATAAGATTTTCAAATAAATGTTAATGTATAAGAACAATAGGGAAAAAAAGAATGAAAAAAATGACTTTCTTTTTTTTTTTTCTTTTATTTCATATAAACCCTAGAGTAATCAATCATGTCCGAGAGAAAATGTAACGCATGAAATTGAGTGGTCTAAGTGAGTTGTTCCAAAAAAAGATTGTTTATAATGAATGACTAACTATTTTTTTCCTCGAACTTTCAATTCAGTCAAGTTGGAGGATTTTCTGCTCTACAAAACTTAAATATACCAGATAATCATATAATATGAGTTGCATATATATAGAGAGAGGTGTCAGTCCGTGTATTAATTGATTCCAGCGGCAATTGAATCTATTTTAAACTTTTTCTTTTGTCAGTGAAGTCCGCTAGAAGTTTTTGATGCTTTTCTGTAGAAATCGTTTTTATTTTTGTGAAATGTTGAAATAAAAAAAAAGCAGAGGAAATGATAATGAGGAATGTATTGATAAGAAACTAGACAAGAATAATTCTGAAAAACTGATCCTGAACGCCGAGTATTTTGAAAAGTTTACGATCTATTTTCATGTGACGGAGACGATGGAGTTATTTGAAAAATATTATTACGGTCAATTGTGGTGGCAGCTTAGCCAATTGTTTCACGCATCTACATATAGACATAGTATACAATAAGGACTGATGGAAAGATAAACTAACATTTATTATCTTTTCAACACGAATATGATCATCAAATCTATTAGACAGCTTATATACACATGACACAGAGAGAGCTTAAAAGCTTCTCCATGTGCAAGTTGATTGATTGTTTCAAAATGCATTTGATTTTTCAGAAAAACATTCTTTTATATATTGAACTTAGAGTGAATTCATTCAGCAATATGTTATGTTTAAATAAATGAATTAAATGAATGACTATATCATTTATGAATATGAAATTCTAAACAACATAATATTAAGATTTATTCAAAATCTAGTTGATGTGATTTTTATATAAACTTCTTATGACGAATATTTAAAGAGGAAAATACCATCAAGTTATCAACGACATTGAATACAAAAAAAAAACACCATTTGTTCTTGTCATCGCAATTTATATGCGATGCTTTTATATATTCTGCATGCCATCATACAACTGCGGCTAGAAAATAACTTCACAGAGTTCTCTAAAGAAAAATTTTCTTTGTATTAGCATGTAAGAACTGATTTTTTGCGATGCTGTAACAAGAAATAACAAAAGCCTTTCCTTCTTTATGAGTTACTCATTAAAATAGAATTTCGAAAAAGATGTATAAGTTATTGAAAAGTATTTTATTATTCAATGTCACTATCTCCTTGACCTTGTATAAAAAATGAATTATAAAATTTCTTTTTGAAAATATTGTTTTTTCTTTCTAATTTTCAACATATCGTATTCAAGGTAGATAATGGTATTAAAAACTTGATGGCATTGTTTCGTGTATTTACTATATAGATCTACTAAGATCGCTATTTCTCTCATGAGGAAACAATCCTAACTGTAATTCGTTACCTTAACTCATGTTGAACCGACAAAAACGCCTCAGTAAGATTTAAAAAGACTCTAAGATAGTTCGTGCTCACGAATCTCTGAAGCTGAGTTGTGCTTGTTTTACTGATTTTTCAACTTATGTTTACCTATTTACCAAACAATCGAATAATTAAACTTCGAACTGAAATTCAACGCATAGATTCGTCTAATAACGCTTAGGGTCTTCTGAAAATTTCAGCCAAAACGAATGTTTGTTTGTCAAGATATTGAATATGTAACAAACAGTCGCTTGCTACAAGACATGTTCATGGCTACGCTGCTGCAAAGGATGAGTAGTGCAGTTGCAACAATACTATTCCGGCAGCTTCATTTTTAAATGGATTTTTAAATTGAATGAATTTGTATTCCTATTTGAGTGGCTACAAATACAACAGATAAATTCTTAGTAAATACAATGGGTTCAATCTAACTGTGCTAAAGTAGCACAGTGAGGGGAGAGTTTCCAGAAAATCACTCCAGCAGTTACAACTTGTTTTATGGTTTACTGCATCGCAGTAGTCTTGTCCCTTCTAGAGTGGCGGCGTGGCAGCGGCAGATTTTCAGCCGCGACTGGCATCCTTACTTGCCACAGATGTGGCACAAAAATCAAGTTTACTTAAAAACTTGATACCTGAGCAAAGGAACATTCTCTTTGGCTAAAATATTCAGGATATTCTAAAGATCATTAGATCTATATATAGACAAAATTGCAGATCGAAATTCTGTTATTTTTTTCTCTCCAACAAACATTTAAAAATGAGTCGAAAATTCAGATTCATCAATATAAACCTTGTTAAGCTTTTTCTATTCTTATTGAGGCTTCGCTGTGAGCTGAGTATAAAACCAAATGATGAGTTACAGTTTACCCATACATAGTATTTTTTTTTAAATTTTTTCTATCATTTTTGAATTGAAATTATCTTTCCTACTATCACGATATTTTGTGCAAAATATTAATTTCATGAGAATTTAAAATGATTTGAAAATATAATAAAAGATAATATTACAATTTATAGTATTGCTTACTGTTTTCTAATTGTTATTGAATATTGACATGACGACTTTTTATTACAGAAACTAATAGTTGTCAAAGACGCTGTATCATTCTTTAAGAAAAAGTGATTTTCTTTTGGTTTCTTTTATATATTCAAGGTTAATAATGAAGTGTTGTGGAAAAAGCAATAAATTATATATACAAGGGGATGAATTTTTATATGAAGTTGAGAAAAGCGAACAATACTTGTAAAATTTTATATTAGTTTACAAGATTTTTTGTTTCCTTTTTCTTTTGCTGCAAAGAATTATCATACCACAAGTTAGCAAGGTCGAAGATTTAACTAGTCCTAAAATTTTAATTAAATAAATCTAAACTTTTCCTAATGACTAAGTATAACATAATATTCACACTATACGAAAAAGAAATTAAAAAAATGTTTTATTGAATGGTGGACATAATCAAAAGTATATCTAAGAAAAAAATCGAATTGTAATACGTAAAACCTTTGCTATACAAGATTTTCTAGAATAAAGTTTAATCATTGAAAAATAGTATGAAAAAAAGAAGAACTGTTAGTAGTTTTTTCATTCATTTCAAAGAACAAATTTTTTTCATTTAAATCGATCTCTGTCGTGTGGTAAATTATAATCAATTTCAGGTCCAAGTGGAATAATTCCTGTTGGATTAATCATTAAATGTGATGCATAATAATGTTTTTTAATTTCATCTAAATCAACTATTTGTTTTATTCCGTCCATTTGATATATTTCACGCACAAATCCATATAGATTTGGATAGTCTTTCGAAATCATTCTTTTATTACATTTAAAATGTGTAAAATATACTGGATCAAATCTTATTAATGTTGTCCATGCACGTACATCAGCTTCAGTTATTTGATTATTATCGATAAGATAACGTTGTTTGGAAAGAATATTTTCAAGTATATCTAACATTGAAAAAACATCTTCAAATGCAATATTATATGCTTCTTGAGATTTAGCAAAACCAGCTCGATATACTCCATTATTTAATTTATGATAAACTTGTTCATTAAGTTCATCAATACGTGAACGAAGTGATTCAGGATAAAGATCTAAATCTGGATGACGAGCAAATTTATTAAATTCACAATTGAGCATACGAATAATTTCTGATGATTCATTATTAACTATTTTTTGAGCCTAAAAAACAAAAGCAAATATCTATAAGAATTCTTATTGTTTTCATTGTTTCGTATTAGGATCAAAGTGTTCTTAAATCATTAAATATAAAGGAGATTCTAATTATAAATAATGAGACAGATGCATGGCATAAATGTTTTTCAATAATTTTTGTTTTAAATAATTCCAATTGAATTGAGCGATATTCAATAGAGATGTGCAAGGTAACCTTTTTTCGTATCTTGTACCCAGATAGAAAAAAATATTCTTACCTTTACCCTACACATCTCTAATTTCAAACATATCTTCTAACTGAAAGACTTTTAGAAATTTTTTTTCGTTCTGACTCGAAAAGAATTTAAATTAAGTTATGTTCTATATATTAACAAACGTTAAAAATATTTTTATATTAGTATTTGACATATAATTCACAACATAAAACGTCAGTATTTAATTGAGCTCTTTTTTTTCACACAGGAAGATTTTTACAGACATCGTTATCTATGTTTTGAACAGGAATTGAGATACTCATTCAGTATTTGAAGAAGAGAAAATTACTCTATAAATATTGTGCATTCACTATTTACCTTGGTATTTCATTTTCGATAGACCTTTTTTGGCAATTCTACAAATGTATTATTAAATTTTTTCAGTTAGAAAATCTTCTATTGAATTTCGGGACATATAGATATATCTGCAGTACTTAAAATGATTTGTAACTACTTAGAATTTTAGTTAATCGTGTCGTTTTTTTTTTCTCTTTACTTTAAGATCGAAGAGAACAGGCACAGTAACACGTCCACTGTAGTCCGGTTCATTTAACTTGTACACATCTTTAAGGTGAGTAAATGTTGGATGATGTGGATCAGGATAGTTTTCTCCGAATGCCCAACCACAACCTTTTGCCATGTCAAGAAAACCATCAACAATTGAATATGATATAACATGATCAAGACCTTTTAATTTTAGTAAAGTAAGTGTTCGATGAGCCTATGACAAGAGAAAAATATTTCGACAAAAAAAAAAACAAATTCATATTTACCCAAGGACATGCTAATGCAACATACAAGTGATATCGATTTGCTTCTGCTGGGTGTTCAGCTGAAGGGTCATCTTTAATCGACTTATGAAAACTTGTTACTAGAATAACAAAACAAGAATATTGATAGAGAAAATGGATTCCAGAAATAAGATTCTAACCGCCGCGCACAAATTCGCCTTTTACATTTGTTGCAGGAGTTTTATTATCGGCCATTAATAATATACTGAAAATAATATACAGTCGCATAATATATATACCCTTAAAGCAGTGCAATAATGACAAAGCATTTTTCTTTTGTTCGTTCTGTTCTTTTACTTGACGACTAAAACCATTAAAGTATGCTTATTTTTCTTGTTGTTAGATTCATTTCAAGACTAAGTTCATACATAAAACAGTGCACAAATATTATTTTTATCCACAACATGAACAATTTACAGACGAAAAAAAAACAACAAAGTAGAATAATTTATTTTTTTTCATAAGTAGTATAAAGCACCTTCACATATCATAATAAAAGAAAAAAATTGAGAGAAGAACAGTGAGTATTTTTTAAAATACAGTCAACTTTTGACTTGATGAGCGATATTTAAAAATAAAATTTTCACCATCGTCATTAATCATATTATCATCATCATCAGCTATATTTTCGACAAATATATCACCCATTTCATATTTATGATCAATATCCATATAATCATCATAATGTTCTTTCATATCATCATTTGAATTATGTAAAAATTCTTTTTTTGTTATTAATGAATCATGATAATATGAATTATCAAAAGAATTTTTTGATAATGTTCGACGTGCATTTTGTAATTGATGAGTACGTGGTATTGGTTTATTTGATAGGAAATCATCAGCAGTTTCAAAATTATCATAACCATCTATGTTGAAAAACACAAGAAAAAATTGTATACATTACAATGAAAAAAAAAACTAATCAAAATACCTCTTTCAATTTTGACAATTAATGGTGATTGTTCAGCATTTTGATGTTGACTACGAAATTGTATAATAGCCATTTGTTCATCTTCATCTCTGTTATATATTTCTTGTTGTTGTTGTTGTTGTTCTGATTGAACATGTGTAATCGATTGTTCTTGTTCTTGTTCATCTTCAATATCTTCTTCATCTTGTATTGTAGCATTTTTCATTGCTTCAACATCAAATGGATCAATATGATGTGCATCATAATGATGACGTTCAATGGCACGTATATGTGGAAATTTATTTGAACATAATCCACAACGATAAATTGTTTCACGCCGTTGTACTTGCTGTTTTATTGGTGCTAATGATGATGTTGATGATGAACGTTGAGAATTTTTTAATGATGATGAATATGTTCTTGGTCGAATTGATAAACCACCAGCAGGAATTTTTGCATAAACACCACAACGATGAACTTTTGTTATATGTTGTCGAAGATCACCACGTGTTGCATACATTAAGCCACATTCATTACATTGAAATGTTCGATAGTCTAAAATCAAAAATTTATTTTATTGAATAAATAATTGAATTTTCTTTTTTAATATAACGAATAGTAGATCAATAACAACAATATTAATAATGAATTAATAAGGTTATTCCTATTGCTCTCAAACACGATGACTTGTCTATTAAAAGCACAAGGGGCTTTTTTTTCGTTGAAAGTTTCGTTCGTTTGTAAGTCTGATGATTGTAGTGAATTAATATTTTCTATAACGAACTTTGCTTTCTCTGATAGTTGTAGGTAAATAACTTATGTGACAATCAAAATGTCAACTTTTCAAGTGTACAAAATAAAGAGAATACACATCTTCATGGACGTATACTATTAGAAATAGAAAGGTGGTATTAGAGTCAGCCAGGTCCAAAATTTTTGAACCTATTCGCACTGTACTTTGATACTCTCAATAATGATCCCTTCACGTTGTTCTGACGACTATAGATCATTAGGTCCAATATCTTCGGACTTTTTAAGCATGATTACAGTAGATGTTTCTAAGATAGTATTATTCATGTTTGTATCATATGAAAGTATTCGAACCCAAATTCTTCACTTTATATGTATTATTACTAGTATCTCTCTGTATCGATTGTTGCCTAACAGCAGACTCCATAGTCCGTGATACTAGCTACAAGTTTAGATAGACAGCCAGTCCAACGCCGATTTCTTGTACTTGAGCTTTCGATAAACATTAATTAACCACATATTATTGATCAAAGTAGATGTATATCATAAAGTGATCAGCATGTTATGGGACTGGTGATCTAAGATGAATAGCCGCCATTCATGACTTGTCCTCTAATATTACTTTGGAAATTTATATTTTCTAATAAAATATCTAAGTCTTAAAGTTGTTTTAGATGAATAGTATTTCATAAACTTAAAAAAACACGATTAGGAAAATGATTTTAATCATTCGTTAGTTTTATTTAGATGAAAAACATGAAAAAATATTCAGCATTTCTCTTCTTCTTCTTTTTTTTTGTATTTTCCATATTACTTTTTCAACGATAAATACTTTCGAAATACTACTTATATTTAGAATTGAATAATTTTACTCACCTCGATGTTCTGAATTCATATGATCATCAAGCATATGTTGTGAAAATGTTTTATATGTACATAATGAACAAGTAAGCTGAATACGAGGTACATTAAAATTAGTATTATTTTCATGATGAATTTTTTTATGTTGATTTAATTCATGTCTAAAACAATATAACAAAAACAATAAAATAATTGTTTGTTTTTTAAATAAAATATGAATGAATGAATACATACGGATCAGCAAATTCTTGATCACATTTAAGACATGTTACAAAATCTTCATTATTAGCATGTTTCTTAATCATATGCTGTTTAAGATCAGCTTTACGTGTTAATACTGTTGGACAATATGTACAATGAAATTTTTGTGCATTTGCTTGATGTGTTAACATATGTGCTTTTAAACTATTACTTTGAGTAAATCGAAATTTACAAACCTATCAAATACAAAATTATTATGCAATTCAAATCAAATAAACAAAAACAAAAGCATCTTACTGTGCATTGATAGGGTCGTTCGCCTAAAATAGCAATAAAAAAAAAAAAAAAGATTATTATGAAACAAAAATCAAAATTTTTTCTGTTTTTTCATACCTGTATGAACACGCAAATGACGTTTAAGTTTAAATGTATCCGGACTACAATACGAACAATGTGGACATGAATATGGTTTTTCCTAATAAAAAATTCAATAAAATATAAATGAAAAGAAATTCGGAAAATTTTTACGCCTGTATGTGTTCGTATATGACGACGAAGTTTACTTAATTCAACTGTTGCATAACCACATTCTTCACATTTATGTGGTTTTTCCATTGTATGTCTTGAAAAGAAAAATATAAATATATGTAAAATAATATTTAAAATTGATCACACATTTAATCGATCATCTTATTTTTCTCATATGTCAAGGTAGTTTCAATATATAGAGTTGTGATTTTCAACAAAATGTAGCTCTATATTCATAGTTTATCTGCTTAAAATATGATATCTCATTCAAAACAATGAAATACGCAATTTTGTTTTTGTATTAGTCTGACATTGAAAGCTGACGTTTTGAGCAATAAAAGACGCAAAGTTAATTGTCGAAATCTCAATTAACTCAGAAATATCGTAGAGAATTCAGCTTTTTTTCATATAGAAAGAGCAAAGTTTGAATTTCAAAAGACAGAAAACACACTTTTTGGATTAACTTTAATTAGGAAAAAAAAGTTTTTACAACTTCTGTTCTTTTCAAATGTGTCTTTCGTATTAAAGTAGAAGTTTTTTTGTTTTTTTTTTACATAAATTTTTCTTCAGATTGTCCAAGATTTTGACAATTAATTTTGCATTTCAAGTGAAATAAAAAAGGAAAATAGTGCTCGATTTCAGTAATAATTACAACTCTATTGGTTGAAGCCATTTTGAGATATTTGGAAAAAAAAAGCGATCGTTTAAATATGTAATCAATTTTAAGCGCTATAATATATATATATTAATAATATTCAAATGCTCTTTATTTTACTTATAACGAACATGACGAATTAATTCTCCACTTGTTGTAAATTTATATTCACAAAATTTACACTAGAAATATAAAAATTAATAAAATAAGAAATAACAAAAAAACAAAGGAACTTTTTTTTCTTACTTGAAATGGTTTAATACCAAGATGTGTATTAACATGATTTTGTAATTGTGCTGTTGTTTTAAATGTATTTGAACAGTATGTACCTAAAAGAAATGATTTATAATTAATCTATTGTTCAATTTCGAAATTACATTTATGTGGTCGTTCAGTTGAATGAGATTTAAGATGACGTTGTAAAAGATATTTTTTACCCGTACAATAATTACTTAATAAATAATAAATATTTATTTATACGTAGTATAAATAGAATTTATTTTACCAATAATGACATAAATGTTTTTCATCACGACGAACTTTAATCGAATTTTTAGTTGAATCACGTGAAATATTATTTCCTATTGAACTAAAACTTTTTCGATTTGAATTTTCACTAGACAATCATAAGAACGAAGAAATCAGTATAAATTATATATAATAAAAATAGAAACAAAAAAATTCTTTACCTAAATTCATAAACAGATGAATTAACTTGAGGACTTAATGTAACTGTTGAAAAATCTTCTTCGTTTTCAACATGCCAATCTTCATCATTATCATGGATTAATTCACGTTTAGCTGGTCGTCCACGACGTCTTTTTATAATGCTACTATTGGTATTATTATTTTGACTAGTGTGTCGCTGATGCTCTTGTTTAACACGCGCCACCGGCAGTTCGTCAATGTTGTCGTCGTCGCCCTGATCGTCTTCAAATGTATGTTCATCATAATCAGGATCATCAACAAATTTAACATTTAAACTTGATCGAGATCGTGTTGAACGACGTATTTCACTTGTCATTATTATAATTTTTGTTTTTTTCTTGTTTATTATGGATTTCGAATAAAATCAAATAGCTAAGGAAGTGGAGCCACTGAATCAATAGAGGGATAGGGGGCACCGGCAAATCACGACGTCACTGCTTGTCGGCCCTAAATTGATAAACAACATTGCGGAGGTTATCGTTCATCGTTTGGTTCATAACCAATTTATATATAATTAAAAAGATTGAGAATGAATTCTTTTGAAAATAATTTTAGTCTTTGAAATGCTTATTAGACGTTTCAATAAAATACTTTAATCGTTCATGAATTTTTAATAATAAAATAGATGTCGATAGGATATGATGAAAATTAATTGAGAAGTTGTGTAAAATTCGCATTGTTCAATCATTTCGAAGTTGAACGTAAAAATTTTGTATGCAATACGTAAAATATATTGAATTTTGAGTTATATAATAAAATTTAAAGATTCATAGAATAGAATATTTCAAGGAAAAACATTTCAAAATTTTTATAGTAAAAAATAAAAGTTAAACATTCAAACTATTTTTAGATTCATCTTTTTCTTATTAATACTTACTCATAAACCAAAAGAAAATGACAAATGGTATTTGACAGTTAGATACGAGTCTTAATGTACACAATTGAATAAAGTTTTGTTTAACCAGAATTTTCAAATTACTGCAGAAATCAATCATAGGAAACGAAACACAAATAGTACTAGTTCATTCAACAAGAAATAAAAAACTAACAAAGAAGAACTAAAGGAAATTTCTCAGAACAAGAGATTCTTTAATTTGACAATTTATTTTAAAAAAAAAGTCTTCAGAAATATAGAGTTTAACATTAAATTTTAAATGAAATAGAATATAAGATGCATTGTGACTGTTAATAGTATATTATATACTTGAATAATTAAATAAAAGAATAATATGATGAAAAATTTATTTAATTCTATGATGGATTAGTGTTTGTTTGTCTAGTCGTTTTCGATGCCAGAAAAGTATTTTTACGTTGTTTTTTATTTGCATTATGTTTACGTTGATTCAGATCAGGTTGAGAATAAATATACAATTCTGAATTTGATAAAAATCTATTATCTCTTGCAGCAATTTTGAATAAAACCATTAAAACAATAATAAGTGCCACAATACCCAACGTAATATAGGATATATAAGGAATGATAAGTTGTTTATCGGTTCGCATTCTAATAGAATATGATTGCATTCTTCTAGTTAACTCATTATTTTGAATAAAAAAAAAAGAGAAAAGAAAACAATAACAGAAGGCAGATAAAAATTTGTCTTCATGTTATTATCAAAAAAGAATGACAGAGATAAATGGATCATGTCCACAAATTCAAATGAAAGAAAAAAAGACGTATTAAGAAACCATTTATCTTAACTAAATAATTATTATTTCAAGAATTTTTTCACTAAGATAAAAAGCATATTTTAGACGGAAACATTGTTAATGAATCTGTAAAATCTATATACTTTTATGTTGGTTTCAAAATGAGACAAAACATAACTGGTTAACGTATAATACAAGATTTTAATAAGATCATTAACACGAATATGATTTGTAGATGGATGTAAAATCTCAGTGTACTGGATGTTGAATATCATCAAATCGTTCTGTTATGCTTACACTGTACTCAATTGAATGACTTATTCCATGAAGATTTTTTTTTTGTTAATCGAATAAAAGTTTAAAGTTATTTTTGATTTTCTTTTGAATTGATATATATTTGAAAGTGTTACGAGTGCAGCTGTATGATGAGTGCATGAATCAGTGAGTATTCAGTACAAGTGAACTAGTATAACATTTTAATGATTTTCCTTCTCTCTAACAATGTGAGTCATTGTTGTTCTTCTTCTGATTATTCTATTATTAAATTTTTTATCTCACTAGTTTGTTGAATCATTCTCATTTGAGTCAACCTTCATGCAAATATAAAAATGTTTTGTTAGCATACAAATAGTCCTTCTATAGAATTTTATTTCTAATAAAATTCTTTCAGACAAATCAAATTTCGTATGGAAATGAAAAACTAAATTGATACTTTTGATATATAACTATCTATTTTTTGAATATTTTACATGAATGATTCACTTAAATTAATGGCATAATTAAAAACTAGTGAAAAATGAACAAGATAATATAGAATGTACGTTTTCCAGTTTGTAATAGCTTTTGGAAAAAATTACATCTTTGCACAGTAAATAGTTTATTCATAAGATGTATCAAATCAATTTTCTTGTCATAAAAATATACTAATAGGTTTTGATGATGAGTGTTTGCAACTGCATATGTCATCATAGAGCAATGCTTATGATTTACACGAAGATGAGAAGAGAAAGGATATTCATCGGTTTTTAAATTAATAGTTTATCAGTGAAAACATATAATTTATTGTCTACATCATCTTTTCCATCTTGAATTTACTGCAAAAGAAAAGATAAAAATCAGTAAATATTATTCTTAAGATGTTTTTATTATTTCAAAAATAATGTTAATAAAAAAAAAAAAAGGAGAACACAAAATAAGACAATTAATATTATTAAAAAAAAAAAGGTAAGTAACTTGAATCAAATATTCAAATATCGCCAACTTCATAGAGAGCTACAACATCAAGAGCTGTCTATCGATGTATTAGCAATCTATCATAAATATTATATATGTTCATCTTGGCTGTAAATCTGCTGCTATCTGAATGAGTTTCAAAAAATTCTTGGGAAATCGCTTCAGTCACTGTCATAAATTAGCCCAATTAGATTGGATCCATGAAATTTACCACGATTTAGACTGTTTGATTTGTAGATTTTCAAATTGGACACAAATTCATACAGTTTTACAATATCTAACAAAAAAACAAGACCCTGCCAGTGCCGCAGTAGCATTTTTTGAGACATCTTTCATGTGTGGTGATTTTAAAAAGAAATATCGCTACTGCGCTGCTGATATTATCGACATGGACATGTCTGATATATATTACTAGTTGGACCATAGGCAGTAAAAATTGTTGCTACACATACATGGAAGTCTTTCATTTTTTTTTTGCAAGAGAGATCAACATACACAGAAAACGACACTTTGAAAGTAACAAAAAAAAAAATATAATTAAGAACAAAGCAATTTACAATATTTGATAAGTCTTCAAGATTCTGAACACTACTCAGCTATAACAAGTTTGTTATTTTTGTATTTCATAAAAGTAAAACTTCAATGGTTTTCTTCATGTTCAAAATTAATGTTTTGCGATGTATACATGAAAAGAAATGACAATATTAATATTTTAATAATAAGTGTACTAACAAGAATTATTTCATCAGAATTTTCTGATATGATAACAGCAACATAAATTACGTTAATACAGTTGAAAACAGTTTTTCTTTAAACTTTAATTTATGCAATGCAATACAAATTCATTAATTTATTGCTGATACTGACTAATTTTACAAAGAGAAAGTTTCTATGTACTATTTCTCAATCAGTTAGTGAAGTGGACATAGATTTACATCAGAGATTTGGACCGAATGCATACAAAAGCGAGGCAGGAGTGGTGTAAAGGATCACGACGGCTGCATTTAACTGTAATTGAAAAATGATTTCTTCGTAAATTTTTTTCTCATATTCATTGGTATATAATAATTACTTCTCGAAAGGTGTAGGTGTGGGATTGTGCTGATAGTGTAGGTGCTCGTGTAGATATGTGACATGGCTCTGCTAGTGAATGATTCTTCTTCACACCCTAGCCACAACGACACTGACACACCCACGCTTTGTTCATTCTATTATTTTCGCATCATATTGTGCTTGGTAATTAAAATTCAATCCCATATAATGTGTTTTTCATTTTCCAGTAGTTTTTCCAATAAAATCATTCAATTAGCTTCGCTATTCAATGTTACGAGTTTTTCAGAGCTTCAATTCTCGTTTGTTTTTACATAATATTCAGATATATGAATGATACAAGCAGAGCTTTCTAAAGGTGAAGTTGATCGAAAAATTTCAGCCTTGTAATAGGATATTTTCTGAGAAAATTTCATTATTATTCAAAAAAAGAAACAACTAGGACTTCACTGTCATATCTTCAGAGATCTTAATTAGTACCAATGTTTGTTGAAATTCAAAATGAGATTCAATCGAACAATTGATTGATATTGTTGCAAATATTCCTTGACAAATAAAATAGAAGATTCATTAAAAAGTTCAGTTGAATCGAAGAATTTAAAATCATCTTCCTTTTCGTAGCACATTAAATATTGATAAAAAAAATGATTAAAAAAATGATAATAAAAGCCTATAATAGATCAGTTTATTTCATTGACATAACGGCAAACTTTTATTGTTAAAAAAACATATATATCATGGAGATAATATTACAAACTGAATGTGTTATCTAAACGAAAACTAATTGTTAGAAACCATTGATTACAATCGTTGATAATAGTACGAAGTATCAAAGGAAAAACAAAAGATTATTTATACACTACTTTCACGCAATTTTATTTTATTTGTATGAATAGCATCATAATCGGAATGGTCTGAAATATTTGATGAAGACGACAATGTTTGTTTATACTCTTTTTTGTTTGATATAGTACTTGATGATGTTTTTGAATCATAATAAGATGATATAAGTGAAACACTATGTTCATCATCTTGATCAATGTATACAAGTTGTTTATGGCCATTAATAGATTTTTTCCAAATTGATAATTTTTCATATGATGATGATTTTTGTTGAATTAAACGATCAGTTTTATTCAAAGAAACATATATAGAATCATCGTTTTCAGTGGATGATGATGACTTTAGAGAATACGAATTTCGAGTATTCTTACTAATATTTTTCAGTTTGATCGATGGATTTCTATGATCATTTAATTGAATAATATTTGTAGACTTCGAAAGGTTTTTCTTTATATTTCGTGAAGAGAGGCGAATAATGGGTAAAAGACGAATAATTGCTTGAGCTGGATATGTCCGTAATCGTGATAACGTATTAGAAGATGAGTGCAACTAAAATGTATAGAAAACGAAAATTTTATAATTCTTTTTATCATAATCAATTTTTACATGAGTATTTTCAGTTTGTCTTGCATGAAATTCTAGTAAACCACTAATTGATCTTTGTAATGTTTGTTCATTGAATGAATTATGTTGCAATGAGTGTGTATCAGTAGTTCTAAAAAAATGAATTCGACACCTTTTTTTTTCAGAATTTGAAGTAAATATTCATCTTTGCTAAATTTATAAATCTTGGACCGATTTTTGCGCATTTTACTTCAAAGTGGATACTTGAAAACAGTAAAAATAACTTTTCGAATATGTATTAACATTAGACTATTGTTTCAGAATAGAGTCCTGAATGCGCAGACAAACTTCATAATCATTGAGAGATAGATAACCAAGTAACATGAACAATACTCAGATAAATATAACAAATAAAGAAAATCTTACACAATTGCATTCCTCTAATCTTGGACATGACCTATTAATCTATGTTATTTGATACAGATATTTACAAATCTAGACGTCAAATAAAGCTTAAAATCTTGTTGAAATCAGTGAATTCTTTTTCAATTCGTAATAGACTCAGCGATAGCTAAAAGTCATTTTCGTTTCAAAATTAATCTTAATGTCTCTAAATCTTAACTTTTGTTCAATGTTTCTTTTATGTTTCAAGCTATATATAACAAAATATTTAAATTGTAATCATCTAAAAATTTTCTTCCACTAACAATGAAAAAGAGATTATGAATCAGTTTTATCCTTTCTCATTAGCAACAAATGCTCATACTTACTCTTGCACAATTATATCTAATAATGATGATGATGGTAATGTATCATGTACAGTATTTTGTGATGAACTTATTTCATAAGGTTTCAGTCTGTGACAATGACAAACACAATAATCCGATGTAATCTTTGTGTGAAGTTTTGAATTATCCATATGATTATCGTTTATTGATGGTCTTTCAGTATTATCTAGTAATTCAGGAATATGTATATTTGAAACATCATAGAAATACGATGATGGAAATAAAGAAATTCGTTCTGTAAATGAAGGAATATCAGATTGATAATTTTGTTTTGAATTTATGAATGATAATGCTGGTTCACTACATGATTGTTTAGATAAATGATCAATTCTTTTTCTACTAAGACCATAATGTCTTATTAAATCAGAACGAAATAAAACATAAAATGAAATTATATAAAATGAAAGAACTAAAACAAAAAAACCATATAAATGACTATAAATAATATGTTCAAAGCGTAGTTTAAATAAATTTAGTGGTTGTAGATAAATAGTTAAACATGATAGAAATAGAAATATAAGAAGAATTAATTGAAATAATAATGAGAATAATTGATTTATTGATTCATTTTGATAATTTATATTTAATGAAATTTGTTCATTATTTTGATTAAATGGAATTAAAATTGGTAAAATTTCATTTAATTTTAATAATAAAATATTTTGTGACTTAATTTCCGATACATCGGATAATTCATCTAAATATTTTGTTTCGTTTATTAAACGCTTTATATGATTACGAGTAGATAAAAGAAAAAAAAGTGAAAAAATAATACATATAAACATTGATATAATTAATATTAGAATCGAATAAAAATCATTGAAGAAACATCTAAATGAAAACAAAAATCTTTAAAAAGAAAGAAAATTTCTAATCCTTAGAAAATATATAACGAAATTATATTACATGAAATGACAGTTTTACTATTTTTCATTTCACGAAATCGAAATCAAGTAACACTCGCACAATCAAGCGGACACTTTTCTGATACTTTCTGTTAAGTCAAAACATTGAAGTTTGATCAAATGATCAGAAGAAAAATATGAGGACCTTTCCAATCTGAATTTATATAGGTTTTTGATTGGAAATAAATACAGGAATGAGTTTTGCCCTTGTGAGGTAGTCTATAAAGGCCCAGATCACACAGGTGACTAGTCTCCTTGCATTGACATTCGATGTTATATTTCGATATATTCAGTTCATTTTCATTGAAATATTCACATAATTACTTACATTTTGTTTACCATATATTGCTCATGTGATATAGCAACATTAATACAACAAATGATTAATGCTATTCCATAAGCTAAAAAATAGAATTGAATAACAGGTTTAGGTTTCAATTCTGATTTTGTTAAATCATCATTAATTATTATTGAAAGTTTTCGAGGACAACCTTCATTTGTTGATATAACAGATAGTTTTCTCCAAATCGAACTGAAGAGAAAACTGTTTTTTTTTTATATCAATCAATAATAAAATTATTCTTACTAAGTTAATAATGTTAACCAAAGTACAGTTGTTAAACAAAGATAATGAAGGCTAATAGCAATAAATTGACATAAATATCTATATTGATTTCGTTGTATTCCAAATGCAAATAATAGTAATAAAATACACAGACTAAGCCAATAATTAATTAAACAATGAAAAAAACATCTTGGTATTTGATAAAGTCTAGTAAAAAATTAAATTGAATATTTTTTTTTTCACAAAAGAAAATTATTTTATATATTTACTTATAAAAACAAATATAGACAAGAATAGAAATAAAGAAACAAATTGATGCAATCAATGACGAAGTATAAATAGGCAATTGTGAATAATTTGTATAGAAAAACAAAGTTTTTTGATTAAGATATGTTATTGATAAAGACTCATTATTGATTAAAATACAATTAGTTGAAATAAAATTAGAATTCTCAAAATAAAAATTGATTTTTCTATATTAAAAATCATAAATTAAGTATATATACATACATGTTCATTTATTTTACAAACAGATGAGTTTATTTGCCATGATGATTGATTTGAATACCAAATCCCAATTGATGCTTGATCTGATTGACCGTAAAATGTTAATTTAATCGTAGATAAATTATTGTTTAACACTACATATTGATCAAATAAAAGAAAATGAATATATAGGAAAAAAGCCTTCTCCGATGATAAACAGTTTTAGAATTCAAATACAATCCTAGACAAAAGTAGTCACCCTCCATGAAGTGATACTAATCCATCGGTTCACATGTATTGGAGTTACTACTGTTCATACATATTCTTTACCTTTTAAACAACATATTTAGCTGAAAAAATGTACTAAAAAAAGTTTGTTTTTTTTTTGTTCTTTTGCTATTCGATAAACTATTTTACTGCTGTTTCCTAGCACTAAAAGCAGTTCCATATATCTACATTAGTATCACTAAAGCTCATGATATATAGGCAAGATCTAACTAATTAGCACACTCGGAGATATTGAACTCATCTCATATTATTAGCTCGAATCTATTCAGTTCTGCAGTTTTAAAAATTTCAGAAGAGAGTTATCGTATCATGAAAACTTTCTATTAGAATATTCCAAAGAATTGATCACATCTATCGAGGACAGCACTCATGTTACTAGAAGTTAGCATTTGCTTTTCAATATACATAATTAATTAGAAGGTAATATCTCAGTTATTTTAAAGTGATTTTTAATGAAACTCGAACTGTGGATACCTATGAATTCACATCATGGTCTCAATTAGATTAGTTTGAGTATCAAATTCCAGAAGTTTTGAACAAATTATCTCAAAGACATGACTTTTCCTCAGTATTCATTTATAATAAAATACTTATTTTAAGCGTCTTTTTATGCTAATATGCCGATATTACAAAGGAGGTAATTGATCCGAAAATTTTGAATATTTATAAGCAATTTAATCAAATGGAAGCTTTGATACGAACAGTTTTAGGTCAAAATTTTAAAGTTTGACTTTATCAAGGAAGAAGATTGCTGGAGGAACATCATAGTAAAAAGTTAGTGTCTCAGTTGAATTCTAGCTTACGCCATATTCTCATGGTTTTTCTTTCTAATCAATATTTTCTCTAATTGTGAATAGTTTTTAAACTCAAAAGTTTTTTATCATCTAGAAATGTTTCTCCTTTAGTATGGAAATTGACTAACGGATTAAATTAATCAAAGAGAATAATCATTTTATTCTTAAAATGATGTGAATGAAAAATAAACATTTCTAACGAAGTAAACTACATAAATCAAAAATAGAATATTTAAAAATTTTTTTTTTTGGATATTATACCAGTAAATTATGGAATAATTTTCTCTGGATAGGAATCGGAACCAAAAAAACATCTTCGTATCATACATCTCTACATATGTTATGGTCTTAATTGAACAGAATATTCTAATATCCTTACCTGGTCGTATATGAATAACTGGATTATTATTCTTTGCTATCACATTCGACGTGAATAATGTCGATTGACGATAAATAATAATACGAAATAATGCATATTGACTTGATTCATTCAAATGAGATAAAAATTGAATTGTTACTAATGAAGACTGAAAAAGAAAGTGATTTAGGATTCCAGAATTTCTCAAATAATCTCGTCCCTAATGAGGCATGCTCGACGGTATATTGGCGAAAATACAGTGGGTTTTTGTCAATAATTACGAAATAATATTTATATAGAATATATATGAGAACTGAAGCTAATGTTGTTAGAATATATTTACATATCGTCGCTATAGTCAGAACATATTCGAATATGAGCGACTCATATTCGACTCAAATTGGTGGAAATACAGAGAGTGTACTAACAATGTTCCGACTACCTAATGATCTATAAGCAAATTCACATGTTTTATCAAACCTTATGGAATTGATTATCGATGCCACAAATAATTGTTAGCAATGATCGATTAGGTACAAAACATAATGTTGATGATAATGATGATTGTACTGTCATAGCCGCTAATTCTTTTCCTATATATAACCAAGATTGATTAGTCAAATCTAATAAATGTTCGATTATTAATCTTAATCTAAATAATAAAAATAAGTTATTGAAAGAAAAAATTACAAAAAAAAAACTATTTTCTAACTTTTTTATTGCAATTTGATATTCATTTGAAAAAATAAAATCCATTTTAATTTGTAAAATAAAATCTGTTAAATGATAAATTAAAATAATTTTATCTTGATTTTGATATTTATCTTTTTGTTCATCAATTAAATCAATTAATAAAATAATATCATTTAATTGTAAATAATTTTGATCTATTTCTGATAGATATTTAACTAAACTTGATAATAAATTTGTTTCATTTAATGATAAATCATCAAATATTCGTGATATATTTGTTTGAAATGCACATTGTGTTATATCAAAATTAATCCATTGTCCTTTAGATGAACAAGTATACCATGCTCGAGCATATTCATTTGAATGTCTTAACCATGCTGCTGAACCATAAGGACAATATATAGCAATTTTTTTATTACTTAATGTCCGTGGCCAATAAAAATAACCTTTTGATGTATTCATTTGTATTGATTGACAAAAAGAATTTGATGAACTTTTTAACACAGTTAGCCATATTGAATGATTCAAATTTAAACTATAACATGTCCATAATCCTGAATGATTCGTTTGTAAATGATGAATAATTATTGTTGAATATGACAGTTTTGTAATAGTCGATGGATAAAATTTTTTGTTTAATGTCCAATAACGTTGTAAATCTGATGAACAATTTAATATAAATTGTTCATTTTCATAGACGATTTGTGATTGTTGAGGACTAATTTGAAGAAAATTTTTTATATAACAAAAATCATTTTCATTAAATTCTTTATTATTTTGACAAATAATACTTTTAGAAAAATTAGTTTTTTTAAATAATTTAAATTGGCATGTACAATGAAATCGATTATCTACTAGATTAAGATTTATATTTGAAATGTTTGTAAAACTTTTTGGAATTGTTTTCAATGAATTATTTTGAAGATTTAATGAAATTAATTGAGGAAATATAGAAAAGATATTTGATGGTAAATATTGAATTTTATTAAATGATAAATCTAGTACTTGAAGTGAATTTAAATTTGATAAAGATTTAATTGATGTTAAAGAATTTGATGAAAGATTTAAAAGAATTGTTGATTTAGGTAATTGATTAGTAAGATTTAATAATAGTTCATTAGTTAATTGACGATTTGTACATTCTATTATTGTTTTATCTGATGAACATGTACAATACTTAAATGATGGACATTGATCAGCGAAGGAAAATCGGATAAGATAAAGAATGTATGTTATAAGAATGAAAAACATAGTTAATATGAATATTGCATGTTGTTAATAGAATTTATTGAATAACATAAGAATAAGAATACACTGAATGAAATAAAAATACTGACCGTTGTTCAAGTCAATAAAAAATGAAAGAAGTACACTTGACTTTCTTTTTTTCTCTTCTTTTTCTTTTTGATCGATACACATATTGAACAAAGCAATATATGTCATCAATTTATACGTAACATATACTTTCGTTTTATTATTTGTATAAATAATATGTTCTCAATTGAACTTTTACAAAAGAATGATTTGACTTCTTTTCAAATAATAGAAAATCTTTTCAGAATAAATGTCTAACTTGTGAATATTGATTAAAGTTTAGTTCGATTTAATTTTTTTTTTTTTTTGAAAAAAATTAACATAAACGGAGATGATGTTCATTGTTCACTGAACCATTTGTGAATTTTAATTAATGTTATTCAAAAACGAAGACTATTTTACATTTATGAGAGGCTATCAAATATTGCTAAATCATTTGGAAAGATTCAATTTGTTTGTAATATATTTCTTTTCTATGTCAGTCAGTATGATCATTACAAATCATATCTTATATTGTCTGAAGTAATGACAAACAATTGTTATGTTTACCAAGTACAAGAGTTAAAAAGAGATTACTTCTTATAGAGAAAACCAGATACTAATAATTTCGAGATTTATATTATATTTTTTATTGGTGCAATACATTCAATTTGAAAGACAGATTTCTAAATCAACTGTCGCTCGTTCAGATACAGATACATTTTAAAATCTTACTGATACGTTGTACAAAACAATTGGAAAACATTATTCTTATTCTATATATCATGTCGATTATTCTTTAACAATTACATTCTCAGATAGAAACATAACATTAACTTTTTGAGATCACATTGCACAAATATATTGAGTTTATTTCTTTTCTTTAAATATTTGTTAAGATTAGCTTACCTTCGATAAAATTGATCGAAGTATTTTATCTCTCTAAATGATGATTATATATTCAAATAGAATATTGCACCCTATTGACCCGTTTTCTAGGCCTCATTTACCTAGTCATCTATCAAAGTTCATTGATAATAGAGTAGTATTATCTCACGTATTTTCTTCATTGTCATTGTGCTTAACACGTACTTATCGATAAGAAGATAATACCCATATGTCACATTTTTCCGTTACGAAAATGTTTGAAAAAAACCATAAAGAATGCAAATCGAAGACAAAGAAATGATTACATTCTCATGTCCTTCAAGCTTTATGTAGTCATATTGCACTGAAAATCTGATACATTCATAGTCAGGCAATCCGGAAATATTAATGCTAATCTTGTATTTCATTTTATTTTTTTTTACGAGCAATTAATTTTAAAAAATAATACGTTTTTCCCTACAAATTTTACTATGCTGGTATCCCATCATTTGATTATTGCTCGTTCAATGTTTTTTTTTATTTTCTTGCTCGAAAGATGCCCCATCGTTGATCACCTTTAGCACATCGTTCAAGTTTTTTATGCCAACCTTCAATTAAATGATCATAATCATCACTTGAAAATTCCTTTAAAAAACAAATTAAATATTTCAATTGGTGAATAAAACAACAGAAAAAAATATAATTGACATACTCGAATAAAATCATCTTTAGTTGATTCAATTCGTGTAAGTTCCATTTTAAGACATTCAACAAATTTTTCTGTGGCATCTTGAGCATCAACATTTTTAAAGCCAACACTTTCCAAGAGCTAATATCAATAAAATAATAACAAATAGATTATATATTTATTTATTTTTACTTTGCCATATTCTGATACAGTTAAAAGCGCATATCGTCTTTGATTGACATATTCTTCAAATTCTTTTGACCATTCATGTCTTGGTGCACACGAATAATCAGAGATAAATAATTGACCACCCGGTTTAAGCCAACTCTATTCAATAAAAAGAAAAGTACGAAAAATATTTTTCTATAAAATTAACCTTACATAAAGACGAGAAAATAGACTCATCTTATCAGTAATATGTAAAATTGTATCACGACTATAGACAGCGTCAAATGAATTTGCTTTAAATTCATGATGTAGTACATCACCAATTTCAAATGATACCTAAAGTAATATATGTTAAATATTTTAATAATACAAACAAATAACAAATTTTACCTTAAGTTTATTAGCTGACATATCCATTAATCGTTCATAGGCAATACTAACCATATTAGTAGATAAATCAACACCAATTACTGAACATCCATATGTCTTTTTGAAAAACAAAACAATAAGTTTTTAATCAATTTGTAAACCTGTACCTTAGCTATATAAATATCACCTCCACCAATACCACAACCAACATCCAAAACGACTTGATCACTTTTAAGATTAAGTGATTCAACAAATTCCTAAAAAAAAATACAAATGTTTCTCTAACTAAAGAACGAATATTAAATTGTTCATGATTTGATATTATCGATTATTTATTTCGTTCCTATGAGAATTACAATTGTGGATATTCTTCGAACTATATCGGTATAATCCATCATCATTTGATCGTGAAACAAATATTGATAGAGATTACCAAAGAGAATATCAATGATTTTATTTTCCTATAAATTATGATCGATTCCGGAGAAAGCTTTTTAACTCTTCGTGTATTACATATCATGATGATCTTTAATCATCTCTAATATCTATTCCATTTGATAATTTTCATTCTTATTTTTTATTCAACAATAAACAAACCTTTGTTGTATCTAGACCACCAGTTGATATAAAACCAGCTCCAAAAATTCTTTCATAAGATAAAACACCGCGTGTAGAATATTGTTGTTGATCAAGAAAATCTTGTAATGTTGAATGATTGTCTTGTTTAGTAGTTTTTTTGAAAACATAACATACATGAAATGATTCTTGTTTGCTCTAGAAAATATGTTAATACCATTAAAAGAATAATAATAGATTGATTTATATCTACTTCAACATAAGTACGTAATGGTCGTGCAGAAACAAATTCAAAACCAAATTTTTCATTCTCAGTTATTATAGCAGAATTAAAATAATGAATAAGATCGACTGGATTACTTAAATGATTTTCTTAACAAAATGAAATAATAAAATTTTACTTAAGAAGAATAAAATTGTTTTTATCTATGTACCTTTATCTTTTGACCATTCACTTTCATAAACAAAAACTTGACCATTAACTTTAAGTGTTTTTAAAAAATTCTTTAACATTTTTTGTTTTTCATCGACACTTAATCGGTTAAATGACTTAATAAGAAGAATAACATCAAATCTAAGGAAAAAAAAATTCACTTAAATTTATTTTTAAAATCGTCTTACAAATTATTTTGTAATTCAGCATTATTAAATTTAGCACAATTTAATATTGGCTTTTTTTGAAAATTTTCTAATTGTTCATCTAATTGTTTATAAATATCAGATGATTCTGTGAATAGAATTAATTGTTCAATAGTTGATAATAGTTTTGTATAAAATGTTGGACTAAATAAAGAAAATAGCGAACAAAAAAATAAATAGATATAATATAATTACTGTTCTACTCCATTGATTATAGCCAGAACACTTTTATTAGTTACATCAGGTAGACGATCTTTCAATTCATTTGTAATACGATTAGCTAATTCATCTGCCATTGCTGATAGATAATGACAATCTTAATATAAAACTAGTACAATGAAAAACAAGAAACAAGTAGGTTTTCGAATATAAAGTAATCGAGGTATGGCTTTACGCTTCATTTATATTTCTTTGATAGACCAATTCATTTTTTTGTTATTAACCTTTCTTTTGAAGTCGAGGCTTACTAGAATACGATGTCGCACAATGTCGGTAATAAATATGTTTTTACTTCGTGCTATGTAAGAATAGTTAACATACGCTTTTATTCTTTTATTAATCTAAAACAAGTCTGACAGTTGTCTACTCTTCTAATATTATTAGATGCTTTGATCGTGACAATGTAAAGATAATCTGTTCTATTAGTTTTTGTTTTTTGATCGAAAAATCATTTTTAGTAAACGTCAACGTAAGATAGAAAATCCAATTACATCATACTAGACAATAATTATATTGAAGGCAATATCTACTTATATTGTTCTTATTAAAATACAATCGTAGACTAAATTCGTACGAAATAATGAGCTAGAAATGGATTGATTTCAGTTTATTTCATAATAATGTTTCATATGATTTGTACAACATAATTCACCTATCTTAACTACGTTTTGAATGTCATATTCGCTTGACAGAAAAAGGGAAAACATTGCATGATCATGTTATGTGGTAAGGGTGTTCGTTGTCTATCTCTTTGTTTGCTTGTTTTCTGTTCAAAGCGATGCATCGGAAAAGAACACTAATGTTCACGAGAAATGTATGTTGGTTTTATTGCACTAGAAATACTCCCAGTCACAAATAGCTAAAATTTTGAAACACGATGGAATCAGTATATCTAAAAAACTGTGTCTAATAGTAAACGAAAGATCGACCGTCAACGTAATTATATTGAAAAAAATTAAATTTTCTCGAAAACAACCTATGTCTTAAAAGTACTTCAAATAATTGATGTCTAAAATTCTCGTTGTCAACGTTCGATTCTCAAATATTTTCTTGCACTATTTCGACTACACTGAAGGGAAGAAGAAAGTTTGTTACATAGAAAAGAACCAAATCAGACAATGAAAAGATGATGATTCAACAAGATTTATTTTATCGCGAGACATCTCTTCGTTTGGTTTAGTCTGATGTCACAATTGATTCAGATTATTACATTGAAAACATTTTGAAACTATTTTTATCACAGAATGTTTCTCGTTTGTTTCGAAACAATAGAAATGAATTTTTTCATCAAAACAATGCTTCGAGTTGTATTTCGAATTAGATTTATCGCTTTTTTTTGAATAAGTCAAAAATGAATATCCATGTCACAAGATGCAGCTCCTATGAGTTACTGAATGGGAGAATATTTGAAACAAGAATTCAACAAACAGAAAATTGAAACTTTTGACGAACTAACAAGAAAATATTTGTACCAATCTATAAAGATGTAGAGAACTTATATTGATAAAGCTTTAGCCTACTGGGAAGAAACGATTGTTTCTCATCCTTAAAGCTGGAGACTTTCACATAGAACATCATTTGAAATTATAACGTTTTTTCTTCTATAATAATAAAATGAAAATGAGTGCATCATCCTATAGAATTCTGTTATTTCCTAGACGATATTACTATAATGACAATGATTTTGCTTTATTTATTGTTTTTTATTTGCAACGAATGAATGAAAATTATTGACATGGATATAATAGATGTGTCAAAATGTATGCAGCATCTTCTATGTTGCATATATTTTGGCATAGGTAAATGTTACAGTCTTGATTATATTTTGGTGAAAGATGTGCTGTCTAAACCTGTACACAAACTGTATAAACAAATCCATATTGCAAAATAAAAAGGACTTCCAAATATTCTTCTGTTGTTATGGCCAGTACAATGAGAAGCACTATCATGTAAGTTTTTCATTTTGAGTATAGAAAAGATTATCGACATAAATTAACAGAGATTTTTTATTAACATTTTTGTAGAGCTTTGCACGGCACATCTTTTTGAAAAATTCAAGATTTTATCATTTATCCAGGTCAAAATACATGAGAAATAAAAAATGTTACGAGAATTTTGCCATGTCCGGTATGATAGATGATGAAAAACTAGAGAAAGTTATCTAGACAATGTGTCAACAGGAGAAATATGAAAAATCAAGAAAATATAAGATATGTCACAAAAGAACAAAGCACAGTATTAGTGAGACTAGCAAGAGTGTTATGGTAACGAAGAAACCTGTCATTACGCATATCATATTTACTGTATATTTTCAGTTGACTCATATTGAATCATTGCCAACTCTTTTGTGAGGTCAGAGACGAGTCATTTAATGTCAATAAGATTGAGCAATAACATGTCGTATAAATGTCATAGAAAGAAGTCGTAGTTAATAAGCATTTTACAGTTTTGTTATAACGTTCTTATACTTATGTCGGCTGAATTCAATAATCATCCACTGCTCGATCTTGAGAAATTATTCCTCGATGATCCATTAGAAATTTTAAGATTACAACAAGCATTCGAAACGAATGGTTGGTGTTTTGTACGTTTGTCTCAAAATCATCGTTCTTTCGCAACACAGTTGAATCATATTAATCAATCTCTTTCTAACTTTTTTGCACTTGATCCAACAGAAAAATCTCGTTATTTATCATCAAATGCATTTGGTTATTCACGTGTTGATCATAAAGAAGGCATTAAAATATTAACTGATCAACACGGTATCACCGATTCTCAGTCTATTTTACCGATGAGCATAGAAGCCACGTTACAGCATCTTAGTCGATTAATCAATGATTTAACTTATCACTTAAAACCAATAATTACAAAACTAACTGTATCAGATGATAAATCATCCAATCAAGTAGAATTATCTGCCTTTGCAATGCTTGATATTGTCCATTATTTTAATAAAAAGACTGGTTCAACAAAGATACCCGAAGTTGGTTACAATACGGATGAAGTTAATTGTGTACCACATTATGATCCTGGTCTCTTTTCATTAAGTATACTTTCAACATGTGATGGTCTTCAATTAAAAGATCAACGTGAAAACAAATGGATTGATGGACCAAATAATTCTCAAGTTGATCAATCTAACATTGGTGTTATTTGGCTTGGTGCAGCAGCAAGCATTCTTACTGGAAATCGTTTTAAATCTGGTATTCATCGTGTTATTTATCCTCGTACACCTCATCAAGCACGACTAACTATTTGGCAAGAAGTATGCACGGAAGATCAAATTAAACAATTATTTGAACAAAATAATAATGTACAACTTTTACCAGCCGATGCCAAAATCATACTTGCAAATCAACCAGATTCCTTACCAATGAATGTACTTCCAGGTGGTGAAACTCCACATGCTTTTATGAAACGTGTGGAATCTCGACGTGGTCTTTCCATGAGTAAATCTGTCGGATCAGATATAAGGCTTTATTCGACATCAATTGTTGAACCAAATCTCGGACCTCCTCCTTCCAAAAATAAAAAAACTTTTTCATTCCTGAAAACAAAGAAATAAAATTTGTAAATATGTTACTAAAACCGAAATAAATAATCTAAAACACTATGTCATTTTCTTTTATTAGAGCAAATCTGTAGATAACTAACTGATGTTGTCTTTTAATATCTTTTTGGCCTTCAAAGAAAGCATTCAATGGTTATTTTTTTTTGCACGATAAACATATGTCTAATGCCATCTACATGATTAGCATTGCGGTTGAAGTTATCGAGATTTCATCATGATTTTCTTTGATATTATAGATCTACTAGAATCTATTATTCCATAAACATATCACAAACACATTTTAGTTGCAAGCACATCACAAATGCAACGTTTTATAACATTAAAACTTTAATAAATTGTATCTCTTCTTAAAATCACATCGGAAATGAAACTCAGATGAAATACATTAGGTCGATAAAGAATGAACTGCCTGACTTGATATTGTTATTTATCGACATTTCGAACTGCGAATAATTTTTCTTCAATCTAATAATATTCTATTTTCAAATTTTACTTCTTTTTTTAAACAAATCCTATCTAGCAAATTCTTCCCGTCAATTAATCGGTTAAAAAAAAGAAACGATGATGATATTCCTTTTACTTGGGAATGTATGTTATTTTTGAAAAAACTATTTTTTGGATGCGAACGCTTTTATTTATCCAGAAAAAGAATACGCTGAGAATAAAAAGACAATGAAAACGACAAAAAAATAATAATAATGATAAATCAATAATAGTATTCATAATAGTAAACAAACGTACACAAAGCAGCAGAATATAGAGATTTTTTTGTCTGAGTGTTCTTGATATTGACGATTACACCGGAAATAGATAAGGTAACAAGAAGAAGCAGATTTCAAGTAAAATAAGTGAATATATATATATCTATACATATATATATATATATCTATAACCACAAAGAAAAAGAAGAAGAAGCACATTCATTTGATCATACAAGACAAAGTTGAACAACGCAAAACATAAACTTTATTTTTACGAAGAAAAACTTTATCATTTCTTTTTACCACCTGATTGAGGTTTTTCAACACCATAACCTACCGAAATAAAAAATGAAATTATTTCGTAAAAATTTGAAAAAAAATTACCTTGTTGTGGATACTGTGGAGCTCCACCCATTGGATAAGCCGGTGTTGCTAGAGCAAATAAAACAGATCAATCTCAAACATAAATTTAAATTAAATTAACTTACTCATATTAAGAAACGGATTATATGGATTATAACCTGGTGGCATTGGAAAAAATGGTTGCATATATGGATTTGGATATGGTAATGCAGAACCATCTACAATCATAATAATAAATATTTTTGCTTTTTTTAAAAAATTTCATTCCTACCAGGTGTTGTTGTTGGTGGTGGACCACCAGTTGATGGAGCTGATGGTTGTTGCGATGGTGGATATGTTGGAGCAGCACTAGCTGCATATGGATTATTTGCTAAAAACAATAAAATAAAACTTATTTTAATCTATAAATAATAACTATTTCATACCACTTTGTTGTGTTGTTGTTGGTGCAGGATTTCCACCAACAATTCCTCGTTGAATATCTTTCATTAAATCTTCTTTTTCTGTTTTACGAGCAAATACAAAATCTGATACTTTATTTTGAAATTTGAGTAATAATGGTGTCAAATCATTATAGAACTAAGAAAGAAAAAAAAACAATAGTTTTATAAATAATAATATAAAAAATTACAGCTCACTTTAGTTCCTTCTTTTAAATTATTTAATAATTCTTGATAGGCATCATATGCTCGAGCTAAATTTTTTAACATTTCTTCACGTATTTCTGATGATTCATTTCCTTGTTTTTCATTTTGAAATTGTTGACTTGCACGACGAATATTTTCAACTAATTGTTCTTGTTTTGATAAACTTTCACTAACTTGTTGCCGTAATGGAGTATAAAGTGATTCTATTTCATGAACAACAACACTATTTTCATCATTATGATTTCCTTGTTGAAATGCCGCAATTAAACGGACACGAACACCATCAGAATCTGTATTTTTTAATTCAGATTCAATTACTTCACGTTCAGCTTTTATTGATGCAACATTATCCATTAAACGATGTAATTCACGTACAACAAACGAATCACGTAATGCACCGGCAGCTGTTGCTGCTGGAAGTTCATCAGCTATTTCATGCTAAAATAAATCAATCTAACGTTTCATTTTGCAACATCATTGTCGAATTTTTTGTTCTCAAAAAATTTTTGATCTTTTATATTAATATGACAGAGGATTCAATGCATTCATAATGAAAATGTAAAACTATAAATCCGCAGAGTCAGGCATTCACTGCTTGTCTACATACAGGACTGGCAAAAGAAGTAAAGGACTAATGTATTTTTCATGTTTTTCCTATGATGTCAAGCATTTAATCCAAGACTAAATAGTGGTTTGAATAACCAATGAAGTTTTCTATCAAATATATTCCATACAGATATTTCATTGATGAACTATGATGAAGATTTTGTGAAAATTGGTTTTTAAGAGTAGACTCTTAGGAAGCACAAAATCTTGAATGACATGAGAAGTTGCTACATGTTATTCAAGATTTTATGCTCTTAAAAACTAATTTTCGTAATCTTTTAACGCAATAGAAAACAAATGTATCTTTTCAAACTCACCGCTCTGGCAGAAATCTTGATTTTCGTCAAAAAAATTCGATTATGAGACGACTGGAGAACTCTCTGTATCTAATACCATTTTATATTAAGAAAGTAGCTTGGACTTCTAGGCCAAACTGAGTTGCGCATTTTTCTCAAAGTACACTTTCCTATTTGTTCTTGCTCTTGTATCAGAGAATTCTGAGCCGTTTTATATGCTAGAAAGCTTGGAAATATTTTAAACTGAAGAGAAAGTTTTGCGCTACAACTTAACAGAACCAGAATTTTCATTTTCGACTAATTCTTTGATTCATGGAAGAAAAGAAATAATATGTTTCAATATCGAACTCTATTAGGTTATAGTAGCATGTCTTAAATGCACTTTAAATTTGATTCGACATAGGTGTCATTAGATTGGAAGGAGAAATCCTTGCCATGCAGAAATGTACCCTTTAAACCTTGCTGTTATGATAGTTCATGAACAGCTCAATATTTTCGATCAAAATTACAACTGTGAATGCTTAAGACTCGAATACACATTTCCTGAAATTTTTAGTCAGATCGGTTGTTCTGTGGTAAAAATAGATTTCTGACAGAAGAATCAACCTAAATCACACAAGAAATAATGTATGAATATAACCATTCGAAATCAAAAGAAATTTGATCATAGAACAACAAAAGTAATTTTCTCTCTTGCCTATTTGACATCTAAATTTCTCATCGTTAAGAATTATTACCGTTTGTTTACTAAGTAAAACAATAGCATCTCGATTCATTCGATATTTTTCTTGAACAACTTTATCTGCATGAATTGCATTTTGTATAATATCCATATATTTTTTAGCTTCTTCACGTAATGGAGCTGTTAATTTTGATGATTCAGTGCGAGTCCAACGTTCTTTAAATTGATTACGTAACTCTATATCACCTCGTTCTTCATCATCTAACATACGATTTGTCTAATAAAAATAAAAATAAAATATAAAACAAGAAACATCAAAATAAAATTTTTCTATGAAAATAACTGAACATTACTTCATCAAGAATTTCTTTATTGCGTTGTAATGATTCTGGTAAATCATTAATCATTTTATCTAATGTATTGATACCACCTTGTCGTTTAATTTCATTAGATTTTTCACTAACTGATGGTGGAACTTGACGACCACCACTATCTTCAATAGCAGCTGGTAAATTCATTGAAGCCAAAACACTAAAAGCAATACAATGCAAAGGAAAAATTAATAATAGAAAATTCTATTTGAAATAAACATACGCATTAAGAACATTCGTTGCTTCTCGAAGACGATTAACTTCTATATTCATAATTTCTGCTCGTTTCGAACTAAATGCTGCTAATGCATTATTCAATGCTATTGGAACAAGTGAAGCAAATAGATCTAAAAAAACAATTCATTATAAAGAATAGTATTAAAATATTTACAGTACCTTTAAAATCCGGTGTTAACGGAAAGGTAACTGGTAATGGTTTAGCTATTGGTTGAGCCAAAATAGTATCAAGTGTTTTAGGATCTGGTAATCGTTCATGATAAACAAAATCATTATCTTTACGTGCAGCTGCTGCTGCTTTAGCTATTTCATCTTGATTTGCACGAAGTATTGGTGTAAAAGCAGCGATCGTACATTTACTAACTGCTTGATCAGCAAAATCTTTTGCACGCTAATTAAAAAAAAACAATATTTAATTAATTACTTATCTGTGTAAAATCAGCGAGAATAAGTTATCATCATGTTCAATTTAACTTTCATTTTTTCCAAGGATTATTGTTTCAAAGAAAATTTTTCCCTCTGAATATACAATGAATATCAAAATTAGTCAACAAGATTATTTCTCCGCTGTCGTAAACGTTAGAAAGAATCGAATAAATAAAACTCAGAGCTCGACTCATATCTCAGAGCGAATTTTGCACTATTTAGAAATGATCTTTGCACTTTTCATTAAGTTATAATAGAACTTTTCGTTTCTATATTCACACTCATTCATGTCACTAATAGCAAACATACTTTCTTTTTTTTTACCTTGAAAAACCTAAACATGTTCAGGAAAAATTTTAGGTAGAACTTTTGTATTTTCAAGACTCTTCTATAAAACATACTATTTAGTTTTCAAAACTACCATTTGAAATAACAGTGTTTTTTTATAAGAACTCATGAAATAAAAACGTTGGTCTCTTTTGTGTTATGTCAGTAACGCTAGTTTTTTAATAATAACTTAGCAAAATAAAGCTCCATACGACTGATTTTTTTCTAAGTATCTTAAATAAAAATCATGTCGTTGACGAATAAAATTACTCATATATTAATTTCACTTACTTCATATCGTGCTACTTTTAGCCCGTATTTTCTATCAGCTTGAGCTTGATTGCCAGCATGATATTCAGTTTTTGATTGAAATAATAAATGTTTAACAAACATAACATTAACATAATTCTTAAATAGACGAAACAAATATTAGTTGATGTTCTTTTTTTTTTTTTGTTAGTATGTATAGAAAAATCAAATTGGTTATTATGTTTGCATAATCAGGGTAGCAGTTTAGCCGGAGTATGTGATGTTCAGACAGCTTCTAAAATTCGTCTACAAAATGCCATTACTACTGATTTTGAAAATTATCTACGCAACGCTGTTTTTCTCTGCGACTCAACACTTTGTGTTTCCTCAGTAGTTCAGTGCTGAGTTACGTCTCTTGGTTTTATTGATTTTATATTCGAATGTGAAGTATTTGACATCGGGGAAAATAAAACAAGTACTTTAAGAATCAATTTCTATCAAAGATAAAAGTCTAAAATACTAATATAATATAAATCTCATTTTTTTGAGTAGTTTCTATAATGCTTATTTATTTCGATAGAAATAAATGTAGACGTTGTTAAAGCGAAAAATTCACTATTACTATATGTTTCGTTTATCATATTATCAATGAATAATTTACTACTTGTTGTTTAATTGATCTGCAATAACTTCGACAATCAGTGTAACCTTTCTATGACCTATATAAGGAAAAACCGCAAAGAAGTCGGCGTGACCGAACGTTAGGAAATTTTATTTCTTCTACATTGTAACACTTATTCTTCCTCAATGGAAAAGTCATATTCTTAGAAACTTTTATTATAGATAAAGATGATTTAGATCTGCTATCAGTGAACATTTCATTGATTCCATGTTAGTTTCAGCTGAGATATTCAGAAAATATCGATCATTACAAAATTTCAAACTTTATCGTTTTACTACAAAATGAAGAGACACACAAACAAACTGGAATGAAATTCGATGCTAATTCTAAATATATTTATGAACAGAAACAATGCAAAACACTGAACCGCATCTGATCAGCTAAAAAATCATACAAGCTTTTGCTGAATTCGAATTCTTCTCATGTATGGGTGGTTCATGGTTAGCCATAACGAAGTTAATTTCACATCTGTAGAAAAATGTGAAATCTTGCAAAAATTTATTTAGTAGGTTCAAACTTAAGACTATTGCTTATTGTATTCTTAAACAACTAGCGTCATGTTTTAATTATAACACAATATATAGCAGCCAAATTTGTTTGAAAGAATCATAGAGAAATGAATGATTCAAAACCGATTGACGTCTAGTTCTTTGAATACGACTTAGATTTATTTAAAGTGATACCACTATAGAATAGTCTGTTCTAACTGACCATAAAAGTACTTAGGAACTCTTTTAATCAACATTATTTCTATGAAAAGTATCTTCTCTTTTTTTTCACCATTATTGGTTTTCGAAGATAATATAATGAGTTCGCATGAAATTTTTACTACTGATAGAGTACCTAAACCAGGGAGACACGTTTTGTCAGGAAAAACCCTTACACAAGCTTTTTGCAGTTTCCCATTAGCTCACCTCGGGACGTTTACGATCTACTTCAAACTTTGTCCGATCGGATTGAAATTTTGACGACAGATACTTAAAAATATTCTCCAACGGTGAAATGGGCCGTTTTCGTTTTTGACCTTCCTATCCAGATTTATAGAACTCTGAACACCAGCACTTCGGCTTTCAATCCAAATCTTTACGTATTTCTCTCATAAAAACCAAAGAAACCAGATTTTTGAAAAAGCCTAAAGCCACTACTGAAATATGGTCTAGGATATCTCCAAACAATTTTTCAGCCCGATCGAACAAAGTTATACGGGACTCTTAAGCGGACCCAATATGATCCTACGGAAAACTACAGTTTTTAAGAAAAAAAACTGCGCAAACTTTTTTGAAATCGTTCTTCTCGAACACATGTCTTCTAATTGTAGACGTTTTCTCTGTGACAAAAGCTCCATGTGGATCAGTTATATCCTCTTTGGGAATCAGAAATTATCAAAATAAGAGATTTCCCACAACTATACTAAAATAAAAATGCACTTGAAAAATCAAATCGAATTTACAAACCTCTGGAATGATTTTTTTTGCACTTTCAGTTTTGGCTGATGTATATGCTTCCTTATAACAATCAGCAGCATGTGCTGCAACTTTAGCTGCAACTTCATCTAAATGAATAAAATTATTATTCATTTCAAACAATTTTCTTGTTTTTTCTTTGAATCATTCCTTTTGTTTTACCTTTAAAACTAGCCGATTTTATATAAATAAGTTCTGCTGCTTGAGCTAACATTAACCATGACATACTTGCTAATACAGCTGGTTCAAAATCAACCGATAAATCTGATAATGAATTAGCATTAACATAATCTTTTAAATATGAATAAACACCAGATGCTAATTGAAAATATCTTGATGCTACTTTCATTTGTTCATCAATAGACAAATTTTGTGCTAATGCTAATTCACTATATGCATGTCCGATATTAAAAAGAACACATGCTTTTTCATATGCTAGTTTCCATGAGCCATTTGTTTTTTGTTTACTACCAAATAAACTTCCACTACTAACAAATGCATCTTGCCATTTAAAATAAATACGTATTTGATTTTCTGTTATTGGTAATTTATATTCAATTGCATTTAATTGATCATAATATCTAAATAAATAGAAAAATAAATAAATTTTTTGTTGTTGTTGTTTAAATAAATAATAAGTTTTCTCCAAACCTAAGTAATTTTGAACAATCATCTTTATAATTACTGCGTAATAACGCTTCAGCACGAAGTGAATTAAAACCATCAACTGAAGCTGAATAATCTTCTTTATCACCAAATGTTGCTTTAATGAAATTTTTTATTGGTGTTGAAAGATTAACATCAAAAGGTTTTTTAGCTAGTATTGTTAAAAAATGTTGTGGATTTGAAGTCATATTAAAATTTATTTTCTAAATAAAATAAATCAGAAACCTATACCAAGTTTTCTATGAATTTTTTTAATAAAAATAATAATTGTTGAAGAAGAATAAAAAAGAAAAAGAGAAAGATGCTTAACATCGATATACAATAACAGTTGGTTGTTCGTCACTATCCTCAAACAATCAACAATGAATCATACAAAATTTTAACCAATAAAAACTTTAAAATATATAGATGGCTTAATGCCAAGAATATCAATAAAGAAAATATATTAATAGAAATATAAAATAAAGAAATAATTATAAATTCAAAATAAGTCAAAGTGATTAATCATATTTCATTTGATGACTCATTAAGTGTTTGTCAAATATACACATTCTAGTTATTTTGCCAGCAGTCATGGCTGGTTCGCAATTAGCTTTAGTAAAAAATTTGTGCCTTTGCTATTGTGATAATAAACCTGGTATGCTGAGAAATTTAAATATACATTTAAAATAATTAATTTTGTTTTATTTTTAATTCTACAGAAATTTTGGATAAAACTGTTAATACAGTTTCGCATTTACTTCATTCGTAAGTTCAAAGTTTTGTACAGTTTTTTTTTCTCTTGTAATTTTGAATAATTTATAGTGAACATGGGAATACTTATCAAGACGATATACGATTACTTGATAAAATTTGGAAACATTGTATGAAATAGTTTAAGATTGTTTGTTTGTTTTTTGTTATTTATTCGTTTGAAATTTTTGTAGTTCAAAAATATGGACGAAATCAAGAAATGCTTCGTTTTGGTCAAATTTATGCTCGGCTTAATAAACTTGTAAGTTCTCTACATAGTTTTTTATTCGAATGATATAACCAATTCTTCTGTTCGAAATATCATGATTTTTGAATATTAATCTATAATCAAAAGAACTCATAAACTTGATTCCAGTATTTGAAAAATTTTTTATATATTAGAAAAGTATCTATTACGAAACCTAAAAAAATTCTTCATATAGACAAAATTACCGAAACCTTTTTTGGTTTCGTACCATACCAAATAAGGGCTTTTTACGAAAAACATTTTGAATTGATGTCCACGCAAAGACTCTTTTCTGAATTCCTTAACACAAGTTTAGTTTTCAGAAGAATTAAGGTAAATTATGATAGATTCTTTAAGAGACATTATGATTATTGAAGTATCTATACTTTATATTTGTGGATCGACACACGGATACATAAGCAACAATGAAACGAAATGTATCATAAATCAACATAAAAGTATAAAAAAATCTGGGTCAAAGGTTAAAATAATATGAACTATGAATTGATTGATATAAAAGGCGCTTTGTGAAATTAAAAAATAGTTTACGGAATGAAAAAAACTCTTGATTTATTCAAATTCTAGCTATCTTCAATTGAATCGGTTGACGTTTAGGTCGATTTGAATTTCGTTCATGACATATATATTCACAATGAAATAGAAAACTTATAATTTTTATTATTATTTTAACACTACATAGGATTCGTCTATAAATCTCTTATCTCAAGTTGCGTTCTCAAGAGAAACTATATTATCAAGAGATTCACACATATATTAACTGAAAGAATCGTTGATTCAACATTCCTATTCCGTATCATTTGATATTTATACGAAAAAAGATAACAATAAAAGATACGTGTTAACTATTAATCAAGTCGATGCATTGTAGGTGTATTTTATTAAAACAAAAAGAAAGAATGTTTTACTTTGTGATCGTTTAAAAAATATTAAACATCTATAAAGATTATATTGTTCTGATACCTATGACAGTTCACGAACAAGAAAATGAACTAGCATCAACCATTGCATTCTTTTCAGCAGAATAGAACTATTCAAACAGATCAATTCTCAACGTGTTACAGTTCTCCTTTCGATAAATAAAAGAATTAATGAATAGACTTGCTGCATTATCATTATCAGTAGACATAGTTTATATGAAGAGAACTAATTACTTGATATAGTTCTCGAAAAAAATCATCATATAATCCTAAACTTTAATCATTGAATGAACCCTATATTAAGAAAAGATATCGTCGTCTAAATATTGATTAATCAGCTGAATTTTTTCTAGTAAATTAATTTTGTTTAGAAAGTTCTTAAAGTACGCCTTGAAACACTTCAATTTCTTTATGCATTGGCTGATACAGCATCGACTGAATATCATCATGATTCAATAAATCGTCCACTACCAACATCATCAGCTAGTAGTTTTGACATTCCATCATTTTCTCTTTTATCTGTTCAACAAGGATCTTCTAATACAAAAGAAAATGGTCTTTCACATAATTCATCTCATATAAAATCTTCAACATCATTACAAAAACTTCTTCATTATACAAATGATGATGAGAATTCCTTATTATCAAAAACTCATCTTCATTCAACAATAAATAATAATAATGAAATAGAAAATATTTCATCTTTAAAACGAGATAATGATGAGTCACGTATATTACGTGAACTTTTATTTGGTATGCAAGGTATTGAAACACCACGTTTATCTGCAAATGATACAAATATTGATCGTTGTACACGAACATTAATAAGTCGTTTTCTTGAATGTGGATGGTTATATGAAAAAATTCGAAAAATAATTAATACACCAACAACAAGTCTTGTTGCACAAGCATTTATTGCTAATTTATCAAGTGAATTACGTGAATATCATCGACTCATATCTGTTATTGAACAACAGGTAAAATAGAATTTTTTCATATTAGTAATTAAAAAATGGTGCCGAAGTTCAGCATTACTGTTGTTTTCATTATAGTATGACAATAACTCGTCGTAGACATTTGATAGTTTTCGTGCTAGAAAGAGCAAATTCTCAACTACAAAGTTTTGTTCAAAATACTTACCAAAGGCCAAAAGTTTCTTTTCACGCTTCTAGATTTTAGAAGAAAGTCATCATCCCTTAAGAAACTTTGGCTTCTTTTCTGTCTTTTAAGAATTTTGTAGCGCTGCAATTCGACATTATAGATAGGTAAAAATAAATAAAATTTTCAAATTACCAGTTGAATTCGAAATCAACATTTTTCTAATGATCTTTGTTAGCTTAATAAATGATTTCGAAAAATAAGATTTTTTTTCTAACTATCAAAGTTAGTAAAATCCCATCTTTTATATCTAATTAGAGTTTAGTGAGCTCTCTACGCCACTACAATATATAAAACAGAAGAAGCCTCTCCCTTCAATAGAAGATCTAGGTTCTTCTATTCCGAGTTAGGTTTACAGTTTTTCTATTAGACAATGTACTTTTCTCATCACTGATTTTGCCTGAAGTTACAAGGTATCTTTCAGCCTGCGGTAAGTATTTTAAACAAAACTTTGCTTTTTCTAACAAGAAAACTATTAAATCTTTACAATGAGTTATTATCATACTATACTGAAAACCAAAATAATGCAGAACTTTTATATCATCCGTTATTTGAACTTTTTCTTTTTGTCAACATCAGGAAAATATACCTGGAATGGTTTCATTAAAAAAACTTCATGTTTGGATGTGTACACCAATACAACGTTTAAAATGTCTTGCAGCTATTGCTGATTCATGTCACGGTTTGTTTAAAAAAAAAAAGAAAAAAAAAAATTATCATTATCATCATTATTAAAAATTTTGTAATAAAACTTATTTAGGTAAAAAAGGTGGACAACTTTTATCAATACTTTATATGCATAGCCAGCATGGTGATCCATTACAACAATCAATACTTTATCCATTGCTTTATAATTGTACAATACCAATACGTGATATGATTGTTGAATGGATATGTAATGGTATAATTAATGATCCATATCAAGAATTTTTTGTTTCAACAGATAAAATGATAGGTGAAGAAAAATTATGGTATGATAAATATACATTACGTGTACCAATGATTCCAACATTTATATCAATGGAACAAGCTAAAAAAATTTGGATTACAGGAAAATCAATTAATTTTTTACGTGTAGTTTGTAAAGATCGAACGATGTTACAAATTAATAAAACACCCGCTTCATGTAAGTTTGACTTATTATTTCATTTTTTGTAAGACAGACGATTAGTTCAAATTTAGATGAAGAAAATACATTTAATCCATTGAAAAATAGAAATATCGATCATTGAGATTTCGTTCGATATGTTTTATTATACTGAATGATAAATCTCAAATATATTTTCAACTGAAGTAGCAGAGCTTACTTAATTTCTAGTTCATTGTTTTTCACTCTCCATTTTAAAAGAGTCAACAATGGTAAAAAAAACAAATAGAAATAGAGATGCTTAATCTATCCGTAGGTTGAAGCGACACTTTCAGAAAAAAGCAGTCTGCTGAAAAAATTCAAGAAAACTAAAGAAAGTTTGTTTGTCTTTGAGTCTTGTTATTGTATCAATAAAAAAAGGTAATGATTAATCTCATACTTTTAGCGGTCAAGAAAATTTGTAATCCTTTTCTGCTTGCTCCAAAGAAAATCTGGTAGATTCTGTTTCCCTGCACATTAGTTTCTTATTTGTCTTAGTAATAATTAAAGTTATAAACCTTACATTCAGTTAATCATTATTCCATTGTATCTCATTAGAAAAAATGTTGAGTTTGTTTTTGCGATATACCTATGTTTAAAGCATTCAGGTAAAGGAATAAATCAAGAATTTAAATATAATCTATTGTCTGAAAGCTTCAGTGTAAAGTATTCACTCATTCTTCAGTCACACGAAAGACAACTGTTTCGAGTCAGAAGCAGTTAGTTAGATTCAAATTTTTTCACTGCTTGAAAATATGTGATCAGAATTTCCTTCTGAGATAAGATTAACAACTATCATTAGATTGTTTCAAAAAATTCAAAATATGAAACCTTTTTTTGACAGCTTACTTTTGTAGAGCAAAGTTTGTTCTATAAAACAAGCTATTTTTTACTTTTGCATAATAGATCTTAAAACTTTTTTGTAAAGTCAGTTTTTGAAACAGCAGATATTTTTTACCGATGTCGGTTTCCAAAGAAATTAACACTTTGATGGAAACTCATAGATGAGATATTGCTTATTGTAATATCTCATTTTGTAGAGAATGCGATGTAATACGATAATGTTGAGTTAAACCTGTTTCCAGACACGAACTAAGGGCAGCTATGAAATCGTTATTTTGCCTTTTATCGGCAAAGTTTTGAGTTTTTTTTATAAAATTTACTGATAGTTGTTCAGTCTTATAGCAGAGAGAAAATCTAAATATATAATCGGAAGTAGCAACAAATTCTGTTTCTCGCGTTAATCACTTTTCTTTCAGTCCCAGAGAAATGCGTAAATGTTTTGTGCCAAGACTTTTGTTATATAGATTACATTGTACAAGTATTAAAACTGAATTTGATAAATATTTCTTTTAGCTGAAAGTTTATTTCAACAACAACGTTCAACTGAATTTCAAGATATGATTATATCGATTTATAATGAAACAACACATTATCTCCGTTCAATTCTTGATGATAAATATCAAATGATGGATCATTTTAAAGCTATAAAACGTTATTTATTATTAGGTCAGGGTGATTTTATAAAATATTTAATGGATTTAATGGAAAATGAATTAAATAAAGCAGCAAATCAAGTATTTTATCATAATTTACAATCATTAATGGATGCAGCTATACGTGTAACAAATGCTCAATATGAAAATGAAGATATTATAAAACGTCTTGATTTACGTTTAATGTATGTATCACCATCTGAACTTGGTTGGGATGTTTGTTGTCTAGATTATAAATTTGATGGTCCATTACGTACAATATTTACAGAAGAAAATTCTTTAAGATATATGAGAATATTTAATCATTTATGGCGTGTTAAACGTATGGAATATACAACATGTGGTGTATGGAAACAATTAATGAAATCATCAAGACAATTTGCATCAATTCCAGGTAAAAACTATATTTTCAATAAGAATAAATATTGAAAAAAAAAAAAACTTTATTTTTTAGAAATTTCTGATATGACACATGTATGTTTTACAATGTCAAATGAAATGACAAAATTTGTTCAAAGTGTTAATTATTATATTATGTTTGAAGTACTTGAATGTTCATGGAGTGATTTATTAAATAAATTAATGGAAGCTAAAGATTTAGAACAAATTCTTGAAGCACATGATGATTCATTATTAAAAATTTTAACACGTCTTCATCTTGATGGTCATGAAACAAGTCAAGAATTAGCTAAACAATTACGTTGTATATTTGATTTAATATTAAATTTTGGTTCAATTATTCAACGTTTAATACAATCTGTTGAAAATGAATTACTAGCAAGAAAACCATATCAACAACAACAATATTATGGAACATATACGAAAAATGTTGAACCTGTAAGAAGATAATTTCTTGATTGTAAAATATTATTTTGTAGAACTCACATTATGTTTTACGAAGATAAACATAAATAGTACTAGTTTTAAGGCGAGGTTTTGAGACTGTTCCTCATAGTAACAGACTGTGAAGAAGATATAAAAACTAACAATCATTAGGTATACTTCCATAGTAACCAACGAGTAACAGTAGGGAACTGTAGGTCTTTCCAAATCCGAACTAGGATCTCGATCTAGTCTGAAAAACAATATGAACCTACAGCTCCTGATAGGTAAATATTGACAAGCATTAAATTTTTTTTTGTGCAAGATGTTTACAATTGATATCATTAATTGTTCTAAATAGTCGACAGCCAAATGCTGTAAATTCAACACAAGCAACTTTAATTTCCTGCTTAACTCAATCGGAAATACTTGATTTATTTTTTGAAGACATATAAAACTAACAGAAACTTGTTTTAGCATTAGATACTATCATTTTTTTCTATTTCAACAACTACGAATGTTTTGATACTAAATTAGTACCAGAAGAGGCTGTAGATGAGAGTATGACCTCTATTCTACCTACACCCACATTCCTATGTATAACCTTTCTGTAACTAAATGTCAAAAATCTAAGTCCTTTTATGTCATAGCTTTCACTCTCATCCTCACTGTTATGATGAATACATTTACGTGTCGTATTACATTCGAATGATCATAACTTGAAAAAGATGTTTTACTAAGGATTTATAATTTTTGACATATTAACAATTTCACCTGTACAAAAGTTAAATTATGACAAACAAAAAATAGAATGTCAGTAGAAAAAGACTTTTGTTCAAAATGTAAAAATAAAGCAGACTGATTATTCTATTGACACTCGATTATTTTTAACAAACAATCATAGAGTCTGCTTGGAATTTTTCATTTGATGTATTTCGTATTAGAATAATGCAATTAAAGAACACATGTAAGTTTCACATTTTAGCCGCAAAGGAGCTGCACTGACAATCTTTTTTAATGATAATTTATTCCTTTTCGTTGTATATTTTAGGATGCTGAAGTTCGACGATTTCATACGGTTTTAAAACCACAGTTGAAAACCATTAAAAGTGATTTACATATCGTTAAAAAAGCTTTTCGAGTATGACAAAAAAAAAAGAAGTTTTTGTTTAAAATAAAACATAAATATTTAAATTTCTATTTCAGGATGCTGTACTGAAATTTCTTCAACAACTTAAATGTCATCCAGACATAACATTACGTTCTTTAAGTTTTCGATTAAACTTCAACGAATTCTACAAAGTATCTTATGCATCAAAATCAACTTCATAAACTTTCCTACGTTATACAAATATACATATATACATCATTTTTGATAATCTCACAATGTTTTTTTCTCTTCTTTTTTTTTTTATACACATACATTTATGCTAACTTGTAGACAAAAACGATTTCTTATTTTGTTCGGGATTATATTATTAAAATAGATCTTTTTTTTCCAGAAAAAAGATAAAAAAAAAGTTATACTATATGTCTAAATCTATTGATCCATCAATTATGTTCGATTGGCCAATGTTTCTTTCGATTGGTTTTCTACTTGTTGGTACTATTTTCATTATGCTTAAATTAACTGTTGGATCCTGTTATAAAACACCATCTTTATGTGATCGATATCAAGATAAAAAAGTCTCGTGATAATAAAATACATTTTTTTTTTATAATAATGACAATATTGTATCCATGAAATCAAGGTCTTTTTATAACCTTCTCTTTTTTGTGTTTTGAGTGTTTCGCTTTTCATTTTGTTTCAATATAGCGCATACATTAAAACTCACATATAAAATAACTTTTATAACTAAAGAATAAAAATAATTAAAAAAAACTGAAAAGAAAAGAACAACAAAAGAACCTGGAAAGTAAATGTATATATAAAGGAAGCAAATGAAAACAATAAAAAAATAATAATGAACAATTAAAAAACAAAAGAATGAAAACTAGAGAACAATATCTGGCTGATAACTTAATGAACTAGTTGTAATCGTTGTCCATTCACTTGAGCCACTAGCACTTGAATTTGTTGTTGTTTCTAATAAATGATTTTTTGCTGAATCCGATGATGATTGACTTGATGATTTACTTTTTGATTCACTTCTACGTTTTCGATCAGCTATAAGCGGTTGTATTCGTTCTGGTATAGATGTTTTTGTTGAAGATCGTGTTACATTTATTGATGATATTGGTTTTTTTAATTTTGGTCGATTTTTATTCCAAACAATATAATAAATCATAAATGATAAACCACCAAGAAGTAAACCAATAAAAATGCCAAGTAAAAGCATCCAAATACTATTTAAACTTATATGTTGAAATTCATGAGATTGAATGGTTGTTACATCAATCATTTGATATTGATAAGCAGTTGTTGTATTTTGAGTTCGAAGAGATAATGGTGATGAATGAGTATCTGATTGATTTATATGTAATTCAATTTCATCTTCATCATCAAATATAGGTGGACGTAAATTTGGTACTTTAACAATAGTTAAACGAAGTGGTAATATTGTTCGTTGTGGTGATGGAAATACAAGTGATAAATTTAAACATGGATTTGAATTTGTTGATGAACATATATGTAAAACAGGTCGAAGTACATCTGTATATAAAATTGTATTATTATATATTATAATATCATCATAACCTAATGTTGAACGTGGTCCACTTTTTTCAGTTAAAACAAAACGTCGATCAAAATCTGTTTGTTCATTAAGATGAACAGCGAGAATTTTTTCTTCTAAACTTAAATACATCATTTTATTTGAAAAATCAATTGTTGCTGTACATGGATATGGACGATTATCATATGATGATGGAATTTTAAATAAAAATATACATTCGTTAACACTTAATGAACAACGTATAACTATACACCAACCATATGAGTCACCTATAATATAACCATCTGATGTTAATTGATCAATAATTAAATCACTTATACGTAAATTTGGACTTAATTCACGTAAACGTTTCATAAATGGTGCTGAACCACGTGTACGTGGTCGTTCAAGTAAATCAATTACTTGTATATCTGAATGTCCATAAACATAAAGTATTGATGATATACGATGAATGTTAAGAAATAATGGCATTTCACTACGAATTGAATTCATTAATGAATGATTGGAAAAATTTGATATCCACCAACCATCAGAATATTGTAATCGATATACAGTACGTTCATGTGGTGCTGTTAGATAGATATGACCATGTTCATCACTAGTGACATCATGAAAGCGTGGTACATCTTCTTGTGAAAGTAGTAGATGAAATGAATCATCGCCTCCAAATATAGTTGGCCACCAAACATATATACCTGAAAGAGATGTTAATACCACCACATCGGCTATCTGTTCTTCTGTTGAAGAATGTTCATCATCATGTTTTTCTGTCTTGTCATTATCATTATGCTCGTCCCATTCATGTGAAGGTTTAAAATGATCATGAATTGCGACTGAAATATTTCGTACTTTATCACCTTGTGATGATATTCGATTGATAATATTCAGCGAAGTACCATTCTTTTTTGATATAATTTTATCTTTTATTGATGATGACGATGATGATGGTGACCATGCAAATGTCAAACTAATGACAAGAACAATAATGATATTAATAATAGTTGAAGAATAATAATGGCTCATCGAAAAGATGAACTATATCAAACAGATGAATATTAATCATCGACTATAAATAAATACAAACAAGTAAAAAAGAAAGAATATGATAAAAGAAATAGAATAAAAACTATTCTTACAAATTTGTCTTAATGTCTATTAAAAAAAGATCATTTTCTCATTTCATTTCGAGACAGACTAAGCCGAAAAGCATAACATGATCTGATCCTATTTATACCTATTGAGATGATGTAAGTAATATTATATACGTATACATACATGTAGATCTATTATCGCTCTTTTATTTACTACAACATATCTACTTGTATTAAGACTACGTTAGTCATCTCCTTGTTTCTTATTAAAACTAATATTTGAAATAATTCTTTAAAACAATCTACAGACACTTATAAAGTTTCATTAACATTACAAAGACAATGATGTTAAATAACAAAGGTAGCTATCTTAATCAAGTGTAAGAATCATTAATGAATATATTTTATACAATCGCATGTAATATGTAAGAAGTAAGAGAAGAAGAAACCTTTCAATAAGAGAGAATAAACCTAAAAAATACCTTATTATAGCATGTCAAGAATATAACTACTTCAGCTATAATTCAACAGAATAACAGACATGTGTACATCTTTTTTCTGGATTGATATTTTTGAAGCAGGAGTGCATCACTAATTTACTGCAGGAAAGAACATATAAAATATTAGTCTTGTTTCATACAAATGCCAATCTCATGGTGTTTTCCTATCTACTACTAGTAATAGTCACTAGACATCAAGAGATAACTGTTGTTTTTGTGTTACTGTCATTCTTTACATCTCATCGTATAGCTACAAACCACAATAGTAATAAAAAGAACTTCTTTAGACTACTGTCAATGTCATATGCTAGTAATATTTGTACAGAATAAAAAAAAACATACTTTTACTACTATGGAACTATACTGTGAATGTGAATAATTACACTGTACATGAAAAGAAAATGATTATATGAAAAAGAGCTGAAACGATTGAATTTAGACATAGTTTGTCGGCATATAAAAATCAGCCTTTACGTACATACCTATATATGTTTATCATCGATCTTCCGTAACGAACAAATCGTGTGTAAAGTTATACGCTATTTGATCTTTATTTAGTAGATGGATTTAATTGTATTCTGTAGTTTCTGTCAATGTATCAAAGATACAAGCATGTACATGTGTGCTTTCAAACCACTTTCTTCGTGATCGGTTGTCGAGAACTTTTCGTTTTTTTTTTACAGTCGGAGTATTCTCCCATAAGTGACTGTCTCTCTCTCTCTTTCTGTGTCTCTCGTTCTTCTTTCTTCTCTTTCTCTTTTCGTTTTAACATTGATAGATGCTTGCGGAACACTACGCATACATAACGAATGAAAAGAAAAAGAAGGACAATATTATGTGCATGTAGTGAAAAAAATAGTGCGACTTTCTCTCTTGTTTTTCTTTTTTTTATATACAATAAGACATTGCTATCGTCGTCGCTATCGATATCTTAGATGTACTATAAATTTGGTTTTTTTGCTTGTTCTTTCTATTGTAATACCCTTGATAATTTCTTTCGTTTGTCGCTTACCATATCATACTACACAATCAGCAGAAATGATGATACTGACGTGACACACGATGAATCAATAAAAATGACGGTTTCTTTCTTTTCTCCTTATTAGTGTTAAAGCATCGAGCAAAGAAGTTTATATGTATGCATGATGAATATTTTACATTTACAAAAAAATGTAAACGTTTACATGAATAGCATCATATATATATATATTCGTATAATCAATGTCAAAAAAAAAACTAGTCAATCTTTAGATCGTATTGATGATCATCTTGTATGGATGCTTACTTAACAGAAATAGATTATTTGCGTGTCTCCAGTGACGAATATGTCTCGTAAGAGAGTAAGAGAAAATAAGTAAGAATGGTATTTGAGTGTATTCAATGTGTTTTGCTGATGAAGGAAAAATAACACATCAATGTTTGCTAACTTCAAGTACACGTCTCTAATATGATTTGATGCATACATGATCATTGCTACTAACAAATAAAATCAAGGTTAAGAAAGTCAACACACAAGGTGTATCTAAGACTGTGTGAATCTAAAAAAATTCAACTTTATTCATTGTTAAAAATTTCAGTCAGACAGTGTTCCGCCTATGTCATTAATAATGGCAGTTAAATGTCCATTCTATGAAAAGAAATAAAAGCGTGTAACAGATGCTTTTCAATAGTCGTTAAAACGTCAGCTTTTCGTTCCATTTACTTATATGTCTACGCCTTTCTTTTTATAGATAATGAATTGTCGGAATAACAAAAAAAGATCAATACATATCTACTTAATGAAAAGTTAATTGTATTATAATGAAGATTAGAACAATGAAAATCGATCTGTAATAAGATATATTTTATTTTAATGATTAACAAATCTAAATATCATATAAAAATTTCTGAATTATTGTATCATCATTTTTATATAGACAAAAATCTATCGAATATCTGAAAACTAATCTACTTGTTTGGGTTATCATATCATAACTTTTTTTTTTGTTACATAATAATTTTCATTGGTCAACAATGAATTCGCTTCAATACATGATTCAAAATCTTCTATTCACCTTGATAATTGGTGATAGAGAGAGTTCGTATGAATAATAATTGTGCAATGGAACATGAATAATCGATAGCGTCAAGATCAACAAATTGAAAACGAGATTCTTATTGCCTTGATAGAACTCTAATGATATAGTTATTCCTATCTTTGATATAGTATAGTCAATCTCCTATATAATTCTATAAGAAACTATTTTAACAAATATTGATCTTTAGATTCACATTCGTATGTACAAGGATAAAAGACATTGATATAAAGCTGAATAAAAAATCGAAAGATTTAATACTTCAAAGTTTGTATGCGTAAAAGTATATTGAAATATACTTGAAAGGCAATCGATCAACAAATAAAAGTTGACGCGACTTAGAAAGAGAGTATTTCAACTTTTCTTTATATTGTCTTCTGTTGACAATTTCAATTCAATTTTTAATTATGAGCATGCAACTTTTCACTTTGATATAATGCATAACTATAACTTCAGAGTTAGATCAAAATTACTTACATTATTTAATATTGATGAACGAAATGCTTGACTTAATACTATTCTAATGATTTGTGTACTATGCTCTAATCCAACATATCTTTAATTTTATCAGTTATTTGTTGAATCGTCTTTTAAAACATATCTAGACAAATAAAAACATTATTACCTCCAGACATTACAAGAGACGATAAACATTTGTGGATCAATGACAGAATAATAAATACGACGTATCATTAGACAACATAATTCATATAAACTATCAACAGTATATGTGTAGAAAAAGAAAGTCTAAACTATATTTAATGTTATTAACAAAATAATATAATCAAATAACATTTTTCAAAAATTCTAAATTTAATCGTCATATATGTAGTTGTTTTTCTTTCGTTTTGTTTGTTTTTTAAAGTATGGTTGAGTAAACACAAAAGATGGATAGAAAATTTCTAGAAGTATAGTATAATTTCGAACCTATTTTTAGTCATGATGATTATTTTGTAAAACAATAAAATCCTTTTTATCCATCTTTCTAAATGAGTAATAATCACACAAGGACGTGATTGGTGATAGATGAATCTTGCACTCATATTTCGTAAGAGTATTTTTTTTTTCGTTCTTATTGGAATTTGTAAAGCTAATTTTGGTATACGATATGTTGAATAAGAGCTTAACTTATCAGAAGGGGGAGGGTTTGATGTCCCCCTACTTCTGAAGCTCGTCCACGCAATATTACCCCTTCCCTTGTGTATTCTGTAAATTATTCACCGAACCATCTTCTCTGTTTTTGGAACTCAACCCTTGTGCGGCCTCGTCTATCTCTACTACTGAGTTACGCATCTAATATTGACTTAGATAATAACAAAACAAAAAAACACATTGTGAAAATTTTGATTGAATTAATTGCTTGTTGTTTGTCGTATCCGAACTAATTCTGTTTATCAAAAAATAATTAACTAATATTGATCATGACATTGATAGATAGCAAGATATTAGAATCAATCTTGAAAAAAAAAACAGATCTCTTGCAATAGACATTCTCTCATTAGTCACGTCAAGGCCATAGAGCTGTGTGAGTGTTTATCGAGATTAAAGAGTTCTAAAATTACAATTGATAACGAGTAAACTATATTTAGTTGCATTCATTTAATTGAATATCGTTGGAACAATATTCTTAACTATTTATTAATATGATCATTAAGATATTTTCAAGTCTGTTTGTTTTTTTTAGAGAAGAAAAGATACATTTCTCTTTTTCATGAAAGACAAGATGATTTTTTTTTCTTTTTCTATGATGACATTATAATTTTTCTGTGCTAAATAAAAATACTTTCGAATATCATACAAAATTGGTTCTGATGGCAGCTAAATTTAGTAACATTGCACAACGATTAAGAAATATTATTGATGTCCTTGGACAAGGACATGATGAAAATGAAAGTATTTATTTTAATTGCAACAATCATAAAAAACTTCGTCATAAAAAATGACGAAACATAGCAAACGTTTGCACTTATGCTTAGAGATTCGTTGTATAGTTGAAAATGTTAATGTTAGATAGTCTTCATTTATTTTAAATGAATGTGAATAAGAATTACAAAGATATGCATGCATAAAAATGTCTACTAATGAATTATAAAGTATATATCTTACACAGGCCTTTATAAGTCTTTTTTGAAGAAGAAAAAGTAAACGAAAGTGAGCAGACTTCATTAATAAAGTCAAGGTTGATGAAAGACTTAGTTTTTATGTTGGAACACCTCTAAGTCTCTCATTTTGGACAATATTCGAGAAGGCGAAGATTTTCTTTTTCTTTGTTATTTTAGTATAATTCGTTCTCGTTAATTCAATGAATGATGATTTTTGCTTTATCTGCAAATGTTTACTTAGAATTGGATGCCAAAACGAAAAAGAAAACATTAGGGCGACGTAAATTTTATGACAGAAAAAAACGATTTTGTTGATGAAAAAAATGCGTATTATTAAAAATGAGTTTTGAATGGTTATCGAATCAGATTGCATGTCAATGTGTCATGGAAGACAACGTGAATAATTTTCGTGATATTTCATAGAGAAAGAGAGAACGAGGAGCTGGTGAAATGTTGCTTATATCAGTATTTATGACATCATGATGAGAATGCTACAGACAAAAGATGTGTGAGTCAAATCTATGTTCTCATGATCAACATATGGAGCTGATGGCTATGGGTAGTTCTAGCACACATTGATTATTAGAGCGTTTATTTATTTTTAAGGGCGATAAAGTGAGAGAAAAGAAAAGAAAGAAATGTATATCACATCAACAAATAGAATTTCTCAAAGGCTTCCCACCCCCGTTGCCATCATATTATAATGACGATTAAGATAAAGAACGAAAAGAAACAGAACAAAAAAAGGAGGCACAGTTGTTCGTATATATACTGCTTAAACAGACGACATATACACCATAATAAGCTATTCTGACAAATCATTTTCTCAATAATATGAGCTGTGCAATTCGTGACCTGTAAAGGGGTTGGGTGTGATCGTTTTATTTCGAATAATATTGACGATTTTTTTTGCACACATACATATACCTTCTTACTTTTGATTCAATCAAATCAAACAGTAGGTTCTATCCTTTAATACAATTTACTATTATACAATTTTATTTTCGTCATTCGTCTTGTAGTGCAGTGTATATTTCCCCAGGGCCAAACAACGCCAGAACGTATATTATCTAATCCATGGTATGATAAAGGTTTTTGTGAACCAAATCAATATAAAGCAGCAATTGATCGTTGTAAAGGTGGATATGACTCATGTGATTTATTCATTAATATTTTTTCTGACCGTGCTAAAATTGAACGAGATTATATTTCGGAATTGGAAAAATGGTCAGCAACAAGTATCAAAGAGATTAGTCAAACAAAAGAATTTGGTACAAATAAAAAAGCTTGGATTGATGCAATACGAGCATCAAAAGAAATAGCTAATACACACTCGGATATTGTTCAACGTCTTCAAGAAAATGTTATTGATAAAATGGCTAATTTTAAAAAAGAAAATTATGGTAAATCAATTTTACATGTAAAGAAAATTAAAGAATTCGAACGAGATTTTGAACAAGTACAAAAATCATGGATTAAATTATTGGATAAAATTAATAGAGCTAAAAAAGAATATCAAGATGCTCATCGCCAATTAAAGAAAGCTGAAACAGCGGAAAAAATTATTGAATCTGATCGTGGTGCTGAAGAAGAACAAAAAACAAAAGTCAAATTAAGTGTTGGTACTTATAAGAAAGAATGTGAAGCGCTTAAAAATAAATATCAACAATTTATTGAAGAAATGAAAAACTCAAGACCTAATTATGAAAATTCAATGAAAGAAGTACTTGATCGTACGCATACATTTGAACGAAAACGATTGGCACAATTTAAAGCATTATTTACAGCTCTTGATCAATCTCTAGTAATTGATAAAGATACTCATCTCAAGGAAATGGCTGATGCATTCAAAAAAGCAATTAATTCTCATGATATTGAGAAAGACATTCAATGGTGGAATTCTCATTTTGGCAGTGATACAAATACAGCATGGCCATCATTTGAAGAATTAAAAGATTAATTACAAAACTTCTATTTTTCTTTTTTTTTTTTTTGTAATGTCAAACAGATCGCATGGCAAGGCATTCTAAGAGGATAAATCTCAGGAAAATATTTTTATGCATATGAACATTTAGTCCGAAGCCATTGGAATAAAACTAACAAAAAAAAGGAGGAACAGATTAGAAAATTTTTCTTGAGATTTCCTCGATCTATGCTTGGCCTCGTTCTAAATGACTAAGTTCTTTGTTTTATTGTATAAATTGAAATTTTTTTTTCGTAGTTCATTCTTTTTTTTTTCAAAAAGTTATCTATATATATATATGTACTTTTTTGTTACTCTATTTTCATTATTTTTAAGGAATTTTAAGCGAGAAAATATTTCAGAAAGAAAAAAAAAAGAAGCTTTTCTTTTTGGTATTAAGAATAGTATTGATAGCAATATTTGTTTCAATGTCATTTGGTATTTATTATTTTTATAGAAAGTATTTTTCTTTTTGAAAGTGATTGTTAAATATATCATGACATTCGTAAAAAAAAAACGATTACTTTGATGGTTTGTATTTAAGAAAAAAAAAATTCAATTGATGATTCACCGACAGTAATAAACTATTATTGGTATACAGTTTTACCGATAAAATTGTATTATTCATTCATCTTACACAAACATGACAAACATTTATAACAACACAAAAAGCTAAAGGTTTTCATACATCACTAGTAACATTCATGTCAAATTTTATAGGTCAATTGAATGCTTTGATTAATTCTATTGATTTTAATTACTGAGACTGAAGCATTTTCTTTATATCTCGTATATTTAATCAATATTTATTGCTTTTTATGTACAAAAAACACAATATTAATATGTTAAATCAAGTGATTATGGTACTTAATAATATATTTATGTAAGTTGTCTTCAAATAAAGATCATATTTTTAGTTAGCTGCCTTTATATTTCTAAAAAAAGGACGTAAGTTTTTTTTTGTCAATTCCTTTTGTAATAGTTATTTTCAATAGGACTCGATCGATTCAAAAAAGGATAACCTTTTCTTGTTGTGACAGATGTTTATATGAGTCAATATAAAGATCACACAATCTATGTCTTCGAGAAAATTCTTGGTGAAATAAATATTGTCTATAATTCATTATACTATTACCGTTCAGGGAGTAATCGACTATCCGAGAGGAAAACAATAAAAAGAATATATATATATAATCTTTATTCGAACATATGTAATTATGCTCTAATAGGGTTAACCAATATTGTTTAGTAATTTCCTCCTGATATATAAACAAGCCTGATAAAAAAAACGAACAGCTGCTACAACCAAGCAACTATCAACGAATGTTTCGTAATACATTGTTATATTCTATCAAATTTTAATTATCCTAAGTTTTTTTTTCTATCTACAACGAATACATAATGTCGTGTCTATGTATATGCTGAAAATATATCATCTTATTGCCAGTTTTCTGTAAAAAAGGATTCAGTGAATTTACAAAATGTCTTTCTACTTGTTATGATTGACAACATAATTCATGTTCGGACTATAATAGATACAGCAATTTCTTATAATGGTTATTATTATCGTTGATAAAGTCATTTTCTTCTTGAAATAAAATGATTAAAAAGATAAACATCGACATACAATTATATATTCAAGTTTATTGCTTGGCAATAAAAAAATAACGATTTTTTTCAGGTCGTAAAATGACTCATTATCACTTTAATCATCTTAAAAAATAGGAAAAAAAAAGGTAAACGAAATCTAAGATGTTATGATAAATGACACGATCCTTGTCATAAATCATCAACTTCTATTATTTATCTCTTCAGATGCAAGCATCATATATCGATGACAACATCATATAATCTTTCTCATTAACGTTCTCATCTAAATGGAGACAGCATGTATTCTTTTGCCACCTCTATAACATTTTCTTTTTAAACGTCTTGCATAAATTGAGATATATAAGAAATAATGTCATTTCTTCTTTTACATATGAATAAAACAATAATTATTAATATAAATGCTTTTTACAACTATTGTATAATACAAAAGAAAATTCTACGCATATGCTATTTTGTTTTTGCATCAATCAAACTAATGATGTTAAATAATATATGGTTGTATATTGTGTTTATCTAATTTATGTTTTCTTTGAAGCAAAAAAAGAATGACAAATAATTAATTAGGATAGGCTCAAACACTCGCACGCGTATGTTGACAAAAATGATACTGTTTCTGACCAAAAATGAGAAAGTGATTGAATAAATGTAAAAATTAGAATTTTTTGTATTGTATATTCCAATAATAAAACGGATTAAATTTGATTTGAAGTTTTTTTTTTGTATTATTGTTTATTTAAACTGGATGTATGTTCAATATATTGATATTTTTCTCTACATCTATTATTCATCTCCACCTGCTTCAGGTGCTGCTGCTGCTGCTGCTGCTTCATCTGTAGTTGCCGAATTGGCACCACCACCAGGTTGTCTATTAAATTTATGTTCTAATTGTTTACGATTACGCTCATGAGGATGAAGTTTATCCTGATAACAGCCTAAAATAACAATAGAATAAATATCTAATGATTTTCTTTCATTATCTAAACTTACTCTTGCAATAGATATCTTGAGAGAAATCTTTGTATGTAGCCAATGTTAAATTTGTATTGCCTAAAATCGAGAAAAAAAATCAAATAAACAGTAAATAAATCTTCGAATTTAAATTAAATCAAATAATCTTACATGTTTTACATTTGAAACAAGCTTTATGCCATGAAGCACTACATGCAGCAAGTTTTTCTGCTGGATAGACAGTTTTTTGACAACGTGGACATTTGTCACCACTACCACCTCCCCACTGTGGCATTGTTCAAAAAATTAAGGAATAGATAATAAATATAATCTAGAATAAAATTTATTCATTTCATTTTCGACTTAACGATAATTTCAGCTGAGTGGTATACGGATCGAATCACTATCGATTCTGCTAGATATACTTCGACGATTAACAAGACATACATTTTCAAATGTCAAGTAACTTCAATAATAATTAATCAAAATGATCAGAAAGTTAGTTCGGTTATTGACTTACGCACGTAACTACACTCTATCATACAGTGTTCTTTTTCTAAGTAGGAAGTAGTGCAATAAGGTTATTATCAATTGCTTGGGTTTATACATACACAATGCTTCTGATCAGCAAGAGCGTAATAGAGAGACAGAAAAAAAAACGAGAAAATGGGTATGTCTTTTCTCAATCAGCCTTGGCAGTATGGTTGTTATTCGTCGTTGTCGTTTTCCATACATACACACATATATGTATGTATATATATGTATATATATACATAGAAAATCTTTTTTTCTTTTCTTCTTCGTTTTCTGCTTTTTAAGTTGCAATTCTTATTGCTCAGATAAGTAAGAAAGCTGTTGTTACTGCTCTGTGATAATGACGACATATCCTTCTTGCTCGATATCTCATCAATCGGACAAAGAAGAGGTGGAGCGAGCAACAACAGCAACAGCGGGCAAACGAAGTGCTGTCAATTTATGACTCGATTTCTATTTTTTTCTATATACTATTTCTCTTATGTCAGTAGAATCAACAGTATTGGTATGCATCTATGCCAGTAACATAATGAGTCGTTATAAGCGTTAACTAGATAGCTAGCTGTAAAGATGTGTTTGCTTTATACTAGGGTGAAGATGATAAAAGAATATAAAAGAAAGAAAACAATAAGGGTCAAAGATCATTATTATTAGTTCTACAATGGAAAGTAACAAGTTCACACTTGTTTCTTGTTGTCAGAAAGTACTACTTTATAATTCTCTGATCGAAATAAATACAGCATTCAATTATTTTTCGATTAATTCTCTACATTGTTTTCAGTTGGTCTAAAACCTATACTATAGATATCCTGGTTGTTACTCTAGCTATTTGCAGAGTTTGAGTTACAAATGCTGAGAAAATCGTTACCGCACTTCATGTACTCGAGCATTGTTGGAACAAATATTTTCTTGTCATACTGGTTCTAACGATATTTGTAGACACGATTTCTGTTCTTTGGTGATTGATTACCACCTAATGAGCACGCCATTAAAGTGATGAGAAAATCGACCATGTTCGTATGTCGAATGATCGATTTCTAGCGTAAATTTTTCGAAAGTTACATCCTTGTTTCTCTAAAAAACTCGAAACCAATCAAACGTCTTTCAAACATTGGAAAGTAGGCCCGGGTAGGACTATTTGCTCCATTGAGTGTCACAGTAATGTCAGATTTTAGCTTTATACCAATCAGAGATTAGAATAGTATAGTTCTCGAAATCTTAGTTCATGAGAAACCAGAGTCTGAATATTAATACTAGAATTCTATACACAGATTGATATAATACTAAAATCTAACATCGCACTGAGACTCTGCGTAGCTTATTGTCCTGTATTGGTCTACTTTTGAATGCTTGACTGTTATTTGACTGATTTCGAGTTTCTTAGAGGAACAAGAATATAACTTTCGAGAAACGAACGTTACAAATCGATCATTCGATATACGAACATGGTCGATTTTCTCATTACTTTAATGATGTGTCCATTATATGGTAACCGATCATCAAACAACAGAAATCGTGTCTAAAAATATCGTTAGAACCAGCATGGCAAGGAAAAATTTGTTTCAACATTGAACGAAAACATGAAGTATAGTAACAATTTCCTCATGGATTGCTCGTCATTTGTGAGTGAAACTTTGGAAATAGGTAAAATCATAATCAGTGTATCTGTAGTATAAGTTTTAGACCCGTTGACAACAATGTAGCGAAGTAATCAAGCAAAAATTAGATGCTCTGTATATTTTGATCAAGGATATAGATATTTACTTCTCTATGTTAATACTGCAAAACAACAAAAAAATAGATAAGTTTGATCGACAAGAGATGCGTAAAAGAATCATCGAGAAATTTCTACTTAAGTCAAGTTGTTAATATCAATCATGAATATATAAGAAAAGACAAGAAGAAGAAAACAGAGAAACAGACAAGGATGCTTTTTGCCAATACTACTAACAGCATCAACAATAACCAAAACACGCCATTGGCCTAAGTCTTAACATTTAGTATATTGACGAAGATTTCTTTCATCTTACCCCAATATATATGCATATATGCTATTAATATATATTCATCTAAAATATTCTATAATCGAATTGTTTCTTTCTAGACTATCAATCAAAAGAAAGAAATTTCTTCGTATAAGTTGTATATATTTAGAGAGTACTTGATGACTTAATGCGTATGTGTAATAGATTAGACAATAACGAAATGTTATCTATTCTATCGTCTGTCAGTATCTTCTTTCCATACATATCAATGTCTATATATATAGTATGATCTGTGTTGTTTTTATTTTACTCCTAGGATTGAAGAAGATGATACTTTAGTGATGAAATAAAATTCTACTTGATATTCTTATCATGTTTTTTTGTGTCATTGTCATTTGTCTCATGAAATTAATATCTTTATTTTCGTCTCGAAGGTTTTAGATATAAAGCCAAATTGTTATTTGTGAATGTTGATGCTATGATTGGTATGCATGCTGTTCTGAAAAATTCTATTATGTCGATTGTTTTTTGTATATTGTATTAGTATACGAGCATGGGTATGATTGAATTGGATGATAGTATTATATAAAATGTAGAAAAAATTTGTAATAGTTAAACTTTTTAACAGCTTCAAATTTATATGATCACTGTTGATTTAATATTAATTAGCAAAAGCATTTTATCAATAATGAGTCAATCGAATTTATATTAACTATTTTATAGAGGCGAAGAAAATTTAGAGCGATATCAACATAAAAGTGTATTTTTTGAACATTTTCTAGACGATGCCCTTCATGAAGGCTTCATATTTGGTGAATATAAATCTATATAAAATATGCTGCGTTATTCATTAGTCCAAAATTTATACTCTTCGACACTATTAGATCCCGAAGATTCGTAGTGATTTTACAGGTATCACTTTATTCAAAGCGATTCGACAATTAATTCATATTTCTGTTGTCACGACTGAAGTCAAACGTTCAAAATTAAAATTCATGAAACAAACTTTAATTGAATAATCACGATATGTACCGAAAATTTTCCATTCAAATATGGCAATTATTCACATATTTAATGTGTAGAGCTCTCATGACACAGTCGATGCAAATGATCGACTTACACATTGTAGAGAGTACTATTGACCTCTTGCTATGCTGTCAAACCGTAGAAGGCGTGTTTAACTAAGTTATGACTAGTTCTTGAAGCATATTACTCAATCATAGATAGATGTAGTAAAATTAAAAAAAGACTAAAAATTTCAGCTTAAACCGATGAACCATTGTAAAGATTTACACGTTGTCAGTATAGGTATTCATCTAGGTTTTGAGAACCTTGCACTGCTATACTAATGTCTTTTGATCGATAGCATGCACCAGTGAATCAACATGATGAACTAGCTTCAGAGTAATTTCCTTTGAAAGAACACATTAGAACGCATTGAATGTTGTTTTCAAAAGTTTGTTATATTAAACTTTAGTACGCAAAACTGAAATTTTCGAACTGAAATTCAAAATTCGATTATTTTGTTGTTTCTAACGGGAGATCAAGAAAACAGTCCAAAAGCGATTTGTAAAAAGTCGATATCTCCATACAAACAAATTAGAAACTAGTATTCTTTTAAGGGTTTTCACGATTCTTTAGGATCGATTTGATACTCATAGGTTTAATTCAAAAGCAATTTTTCATCTGAGAATACGCTCTTGTAAAAGATCTGAAAATAATAGGTTTAATAAAGGCTATCTAATGAAATCGGAACAAGTACATATTTCACCATTACTCACGGACATGTTCAAACAAATTGAAATTTTGGAACTAGAAATTTCTCAACAGATGCTTTCATCTGAAATATATAAATCAAATATTTCATGACAAATCATTAATTTTCATAACAAGAATCGTGTAACAAATTTGATGCTTTTAATCTTGTTTGAAAAATTTTGTTTATCTAACTCCAATATATCAAACTTTTGAAAACGACATGCGATGTATTCTGACGTGCTCTTTCAAACAGGACTACCCTCAAGTTAGTTCAATACATTGATCTGATCAACTTGCCGTATCTACTTGAAGATAACTGCTGGAAATGGCATATGCTATCAACCAAAAACCACTAGTTGTAAAGGTGCTTCCAATATTATTAAAAGATAGTCCATGTTTGAAAATATCTGTAGTAAAAAAGTCTCTATTATAACTCTTATTATTTGTTGAAAAATAAAAATTCACTGAAAACTATAGGCGTATAAAACTCTCAAAATGTAATTGAATATCTATATTTGCAACGTCTATATCTATAGAAAGGTTACTTCATTTTAGTTGAAGTTTTTAATGTTTTCCTGATTTTACTAGATCTATCTACTGTGAAAATATTAGTCGAAGAAGTGAAATTGCTTGAAGAATAGATTTCAGAAACTGGCAGTGGCTTAGATGTCATGCCTCCTAAATACTTCACAATGTGTTAGCAAATTCTGCTTAAGTAACGCACTTCATGAATAGTTTCGAAGCACTGTATCTAATGTCATAATACAAGTTATGAATGGCACGTTTACTATATTTTTCTATAGTTAAATATAGTTAAGTGAATAAACTATTTACTTGAATAAGAGTTAATATTATAAACTTAATGTCATAATGGAGTCTATATTAAGTACTTGACTTTATTAGCAGAATTCATATTTGTTAGTAGTACATTGTTTGTTCATTAAGCATTTCATTTTCATTCGGTTGACAAACATTGTTGATGCTTAGATCTAGATTTTGATTCAGTTCTATCTCATTGATTCCAAATCTCAATTGAAGCTAACACTATGATTTCACTAAAATTAATCCTCTTTTAATTATATATCTATCAAAGTAAATCTAGTGTATAATTTACTAATTACTTATAAAATTGCTCAAACGTTGGATCGAGCTAACTTGATTCTATGTAATATTCTTTTTGTATATTCATTAGATTTCGAATAATTTTTTCGCAAAAAAAACTATTATACAATTATTTTTTTCGTCGCTCATTTCAATAGCAAACGCAATAATTAATCGAAAAAAAACCGAGAATGAGTCACCAATATCCGGTATCCAGAATTTCAAAATTCAACAGCAATCGAGGACTTTAAGAAGTTCAAGGTAATTCAAAGCATTTACATACTGATATTAGCTGAAAATACAGTGACACAACTTCAATGAAGGAGTTACAAAAGACTAATACGTGCAATTAAAATTCAGGAGCTTCAAACGGTAAAATGCCTCTGATTTTCTTGAATTCTTTGAATTACGAAGCATTAAAGGAATCTAAGACATCCTATAAGGAAGTAGCTTAAAACACCATCATCACAGCTTCACTGATGGAATTGCAAAGAGTAACACTTATAATCACGATGTGAGCACTCCAAAAATTGATCTGATTTGATGTCCTTGAACTCTTTGAATTTTGATTTTCTGGACTACGGATATATCCCAGTATTAGATATAGACTCCATTATGATATTAAGTTCATACTAATGGTTGTTGTATTAACTTCAATTTTATTAAATAATTCGAACAAAATTTATATAATGTTTTCGTTTCTTTAAGTAAATAGATACTCACCTTTTACAAGTAAATAAGTAAACATATATTTTCTATTTACTAAGTAATAACTAAATTTTTTATTTAATATCTACTGATTAAAGTGCCACTTGCAAGTTAGATATCAAAAAGTTCTACGTTTTGTTTCTAGTCGAACGAGACACTTCCTATAATGGAGAAGACTCTATAAAAATGTGGTTTGGACTGCAGACTTTTTTTGTTCATGCTGTCTCATAGAATTTTCACTGAAATGGTTATTGGCAGAATCATGAGAATGTATTGATGCTCCTGATAGACATATGATAATCATGTTTCATTTTTAGCTTTCCCATGTATGATGCCAAAATATTCTAGATTATTCATTTCTTCAAGGTTTTATATAGATGTCGTTAACGAAAAGTGCATCTACCAATAGTCACAACAATAACATGTTGGTTAATCTCTCTAACAGTATATCGTCATCCTTATAATATGAAAAAACTGTTTATCTTCTGCAACAACATCGATAAGTAATGCCTCTAACAAAATTGTCGCCTGCTTTCTTTCGCTAAAGACAATAACTCTGATGATGTAGAGACAAGTTCTTTTATGACAAAATTTAACTTCTCGATTGAAAATCTGTTATTACTAAGTTAAACTTATATATATAATGTGCTTAGGAAAATCCACAAAAAGTGTCGTTAGTATTATATTTCCTTATAGAAAGCTTGAAGAGGTTTTCTTTTTTTTATCTGGTGATATAAAACACTATGCTTTATTTTTCTGTGTTACTTTGTCATTCTTCAAGTAATATCAGAATAATAAATTTCCGATAAGATTTGTTCTTCTATCAGATGTACCGGTAACATTATTATCTATTTGATATTTTTTGAATAACTTTTGATAGAAACGTGATATCGAGCTGCGGTTTCCATCGTTCGAAAGAAGAAATAAAAGTACATCGAGTCGTGTATTATAGATTTCTTTTGGCATGTTATTTTTTATTATTTTGAATCAACCTCTTTGAAAACAAGCCTACCTATGAGGTGTTCAGATAGATATTAGTATTACCGATACATATAATAGGAAAACAAATCTTATCGAAAATGTATTATTAGGATATTAGTTGAAGAGTGATCAAATAGAACATATAAATAGAGCATAGTTTTCTATATTACTGTATAAAAAAAAGGAAAATTTCTTCCAGCTTGCTGTACGGAAATAAGGTATTGACGACACTGCTTTTGGAATGTCAAGTATTTTCGATTAGTCTGATCGTATATGGTACAAGAAGTTGTAACGCAATAGATAGACCAGAAAACAAACTCACGAATGTAGTAAGAATTTGCAGAGTAACGAATGTTTAATGAAACGTTTAGGCACATTGTTTTGTTTCACAAGAATCGAAAAACATCTCATATAAACCATTAGTTATGCACGATTTAATAAATAGATTAAGCCATCGTTTCGAATGTATCATTAGTAGAAAATCGTGTCAATGTAGTATCGAACATGACCATGATACCTGTTTAATTACTCCATGCTTTTAAGTCTTTGGGCTAAGTTACGAGCATGGTCTCTCGAAATTTTTCAATGCATGCTATCGAATAAAAACATGACAATAAAGATCGTAGGATACATTCGAGGAGTGAACAATCAAAGATCAAAACTAGAAATGCACAGTCAATTGTACCATTAACACTATAAGTGAACTGGAATCGTACAAAATCGTGTAGTGTCACACAAGCATATTGTATGTTGATCGATAGGTATAATGAAAAATGTTGAATTGGTGCCTTGATCATGATCAGCGATAACAAATTCCCAATTCGATGAGAATACACCAATCAATGCATTCCCTGAAATAGTCAAACCAAGAAGATATGAGGCTCGAGCAAATGCTAGAGATGTAGCTAGTTTCATTCGATTTAATATAACATTCATGTCGTTATCGATTTGAGTGCAAGATATTAATTGATATGCCAACATAGTTGAAGCAAGAAATGTTTCAATATCGTGCACAATCCTCTATTGTGCTAAGCGACATATGTATCCTTTTGACACTGTCAATGAAAGCAAGCTGTCATGATCGGAAATCAACTCTATTTCTATAACTAGTTCCTACATCTACAACTTTACTCATGATCAAAATGTGACCAATTACATTAGTAGTCACACTAAAATAAAATGTGTCGCATGTGTCGTGATTTGCGACACATTGTACGACACATTGCAGTACGACACAAGGAGCTCACTGCGACACATTTTCTATTGGTTCTTTTCGAAAAGCATAATTATTTCAATTTTTTTCTGTTCAATATAATTCCATTGAATTATTTCTATGGTGAAAACTCTAGCAGGTTAGATCCTGAGATCTGTCCTGCTTCGAGTTGATCTGATTTGCATCAGACGACTCCAATGTAGTCCTCTCTCGATGATGAATCGAGATTGGCATTTTCTCGACAAAGACTATCGAGAAATAATTTAGAAGAAAAAGAATATTTTGAAAATTCATCTTTCTTACGTTCAACCACGTTGTTTATATATCGTCATGTCTGCATAATAAAAGGGTGAACGCCTAGTTAGCAGACAGAACACGAAAAATTTGTATGCGACACATTCTGTGCACGACACATTTTTCTGCTGGAGTGCACGATACAATAATTCACGACACATAAACACGAGGCATTTTAATTTAGTGTGCGTACATAATTGATGAAATGAAATAATGTAACATTAAACTAAGTGACCAATGAATTGTTTGAAAGCGATAGTCTTGTACATCTACAGTAAATATTATTATGATGAACATCTAGTAAATGTTTCTCGTCATCAATCGACGGTGATAGATATGTTTTACTAATATCACAACTGGTAATGGACAAGAAACACATCAATAGTCTCAGAAAAATAATAAAAAAAACAATATTGACTTGAATAAACACTTTCTGCTAGTATACATGGACTGAATCAATTGAAATTGATTGAAACAAATTTTATCTTAAAATCCATTGGACTAAATGTTTTAAACACTATGTGGGTGTGGGTTGCGTAGAAATGCTGGTATGAGAGTTCCCTTCAGTGACACCCTTATTATCTCGTTTATTCCGAAGAGAGAAAAGAATAAATCTGGCATGATGATTTTCAAATAAAAAAAGATATAACTCAATTTCTAGATTTTTCGCATTTCAAGAGAAGTAAGTACGATCTTGAATCATCGTATACGGTCAAATACATGATGCAGTATTACGACTGTATATCTCTGTGTCGTATACGGAGATATACGACGATAAACAGAGAATAAAAGGATCGTTTACGAAATTTGTATACAGAATTTGTACAAAGTCTCCATTTGCTCTGTATTTCATCGTAATGTGGTGACATCCAATGTCACAGAAGTCGGATCATTTCTAGCGGTAAATCGCGGTTTTTTCCTGTAAAAAGAGCCGATAATCGGATTGGTAAAACCGGTGTAAATAGCCAGTTTTTTTCCGCTTTTATGAGATAGGAATTCTCTAAGTTAAATTATCAGGTGATCAATCACCAGTAAGTACTAAAACATTAATGGAAACATCAATTGATTTATAAACAACTGTAAGTTAAGCAAGATCTTGTCTTTTTCTAAATTTCATTTTTTTCATCATCAATAGTCTTCATTTTCTTTTCATAACTGTATGGCTATACTCGTGCTCTTATATACATGGAGATCAAATTTTGCAGCAGCAATGAAAAAGTTACTTCTCATACAAGATAGTCTTCCTTATGTATGTAAAATATATCTAAGAAATTTTTGCAGTTTTTCTCGTTGTTTAAGTTTATTACGACAATACGTAGTCAAACAGTTGTAGATGGGCATGAACTTCTTCTCACATGTCTACCCATGACATAAAAACCGGATCATTATTAGCAATAAACTGCGGTTTATCAGCAAGGAGCTGGTAAACCGGAGAAAAACGGTGGTTTATCGCTGTAAACCGCGAAAAAATAGTGGTTAATTGTGGTTAACCGGGCGAAACCGCTGGTTTTTGTCTTGGTTTTCACTACATGGATATCTTCGTTTGCAATTGGTTTGTGTGGAATTCCCAATAGTAACGAAGTGCAACTCTATTCAGCGTAAGAATATTATTTTCTGAGAATAAACTTGAATTTTTATTATTTTTATAGTGCATCAATAAAAGAAATAATAATGGAACATATTGGTCTCAAAATTTTAAAAGAATAATTTGGAAATATTTACGAAGTCTAAATCGGATCTTAATTCCTAAAACTAAATAACATTTGAATGTATCAAGTACTGGTGACTTATTAATTAAGCATACTTTTACAAAATCATTGATTTATTTCAAAGGATTAATTATATCAACATTGACAGCAGATCAAGACACGAAACATTAACATACTTTGTGAAATACATTATCTGGTCCACGCTGTCTTTAAAAAAAAGGAAATAAACTTTATTATATTTGTCTTTTTTTAATTAGGATTAGATACTGTTAAAAGAACAACCAAGAAGAATAAGTGAACAAAAAAAATCAAATCAGACTATTTATTCTTCTGTGTAGTTTGTTATTATTCTTCTAAAAAGAAGATAACGAAATAAATTTAGATTGAACAATAAGAGCTGACTATATATCATGACTCTATTAAGGTGACTTCATACATTAGATAAAACCTACTTTGGTTGAAAAAAAATTTTTGTCTTTTCTTAAAGAGGCATTAGTATCACCGTCACATGTCATAGAAAAACAGTTCTTATCGAAATTTTGTGATTATGATATTAGTTGAAGAATGATGTAATAGCGTAGAAAAATACAGCATCGTTTTTACTATCAGTCCATATAGGGAAAAAGTTTCTTTTAACTTTTTATAATGACAGGGGTAGCAGCGGCCTATGTCTGAAAATCAGGAAAATAGACAGGACACATTTTAGAAAAAAATCAGGAATTTTGATTAAAATCAGGACATTTTAAGTCTTATCATAGTGCTATTGTTCAGGATGAAAGCTGCACAAAAGTATGTCGATCAATGATAGTTCATTGGAATTACTATATTATATTTCGCCGAATACGTGCTTCGAGTTCTGCTTTTTTCCTTTTCGTTCGCTATCTCTAATTATGCATTGTGTATACGTTTTATTTTTCTCAGATACGTGGCCTACGGAAGGGGACATCCTTCACTATTGGGGTCTTATTTGTTTCTAGTAGAAATCGCATTTTTATCAGGAAAATAGCCGTAAAAAGAGATAAGAAAAATCCGCATTTTCGCAGTGGTTAAGGTTCTATAACCATCTTTGCGGCACTCAAACGATTTTCGTGCATCACACTTCCTTCCCCTCTCTGCTACTTTTCCTCTTCTTCATATCCCTGCTATTCGCACATATAATACCACCATGTTATAGATAAACGAATAAAAGCGTTTACAAGAAAACTTTAGTAAATCGACTAAAATGTTAAAATAAGGGAATACAAGATTTAATGCAGCTACCCACGGTCGTGAACTATATGATATAAATACCGCCGAAGTACTGGTGATAATTACTAATGATAAAATAGCTTCTTTCAAAAACCAATTAATTCGAAATAATCGATTCTTAAAGTGATTATACAAGAAAAAAATAGACAGAATAAAAATTTGAGTACCATCTTTCTTTTTATAGAAAATATTCAACAAATATTTTCATAAAATTTTTAAGAAACGTTGAGTATAACAAAATAAAACATCAAAATGACGTATATGTGGTCCTACAGAGATAAATCTTGAAAAAGCAGGACAAAAGCAGGTTTTTCAGTCAAAATCAGGAAAATCAGGACACCTTTAAAAAATCAGGAAAAAATCAGGAAAGTACACACGCTGAGAGGCCTGTAATGAATTAAAATATCTCCACCACGACTTTTGGATTGCCTTAAGTATATCTATAACTTTTCAATATGAAATCAATCCATAATAACGAACAACAGCATTCCTTTATCTTTGACCGTTTTTCCATAATAATTTTCTGTTCGTTTTTTAACCAAAAGTTTATTCTGTTTTTTTTCACATAGAGCTTGTTGAGCAATAGTTGAATACAATTTACATGCTGGTCGGCAATGTATTTACACGATGAAAAAAAAATAACAGAAATGTGCGCAAGTGCCATAATTTTTTTTAGTTAAACTAAGCTAAAACACAGTGTAATGAGCACACAAATTTTTTATCTTATCGAACCTAAAATTAATATTATTCAAGTGAACGCAATATAAGAAAGTTGAATAATAATAGTAATAATAATAATGTCTTACAGCAAAAATACCGCATAAAAAGAAAAATAATCACTCGGATTGATAGACAAATACCCCAAAAAAAAGAAAAAAAAAACGTTCAACTGTCTTCACTTTCTTCATCCGGTTCTAATGCATATGCTTCTTCAGCTGCCATGTAATATTTATTAGCAAGCCGTCCTTTCATTGCCGCAGTTGCCATTTCTGCTGCCTTATTAAATAGATCACCTTTTAATAAAATAACAATAAAAAGAAATTTCAATTAACTAGAATTCAACTATAATAAAAACAAAACAGCATTACCAGCTTTTTGATAATTGCATACTAAATTATGTCCACCTGTTTTATATAAAGTAGCTAAACGAGCAACAGTTTCATGAAGATCATGAAATGGAGTTCCATTATCAGTTGAATGACTTTGATTTGGTTCATTAGTACCACTATCTTCATCAATGTTATTCGATTCATTTTCATGTATATGAATATATTTTTCATAATATTCAGCCGCTTGTTTCCAATCTTTTTCTCTAAAAAGAATAAAATAAAGAAAAACAAAATGATTAATAGAATTAAAAAATACAAACAAAGATCCCTCGACGCCATTATCAAGGAATTGTGCTAAATAAAGATTGGCTTCTGTTTCATGTAGTTCACTAGCATGAATCAATAAATTTAAGCCTTTAGTGATTTTATTAGCTTGATCCTATGAAAGAACAAAAGAATAATTATCTATCCTGATTATTTGTAATATTAAAAGTCTACCATTGGACGATAATGTGATAAAAGATCGCGTGGTAAATCTAAATAAATTTTTGCCAATGTAAATATAGCGTCTTTAACATTTAATTCAGCTGCTTGTTCTAAATGATACAATGCTGATTCTTCATCAAAGTCTTCGGAACCTAATTCACTGAATCGACCAACTTGATAACATTTACACATTTCTAGATGAATCTAAATTATAAACATATTGGCTAATTAGAAATATTTCGAGAAATAAAAAAGATTAATTTGGAGTCTCCATTATGAGTTGATTAAATGAGTAAACTGAAAAAGTTATCGTTTACAGCAAAGAAACAACCCTCTTATCTTAAAAGTCATCACTAACTCGAATAAATGATAAGAAAATTTTCGATGCACAATTCCTAAGGGACTTAATAATTGACTTGGTTCAATGATCAATGAAGCCATGATTAAAAATAAAATATGGTCCAGATGTTTCCAGTTCTAACAGGACCATATTTTATTTTTGATTGGGATCAGAATCAGTACTTTCTCATTAGGAGAAATACATTTTATGGTTGTGTAAAACTTGTGTGCAGTGTAGAGCTCATCAGATCCGAGAATTTCTAGATCTGGACCCGATCGAATCAGGATAGAAAGCCATGGACTTTAGTTGGATGTGATATTGTTACGATTCATGTCTAATAAAAAAAATATGTAAGATAGGTACTACAAAAATGTTCTTAAATTTTTTCTCGTTTACTTAGGTAGTAGGTGAACCAAAACTCAGAAATCAACCTTTTTATTGTCTTTCTATGAAGAATTCATGTCAATATGTAAAACTTTGTTGAAATCTCAATATAGAAAAATTTTTTTAAAGGTGAGTTTGAAAATAGCATTCCTAAATTTTCGTTTTCTCCAGAAGAATAAGTTTCCGTTCTCAAGCATTCTTTGATATTAACATACACACCGATATTCTCACTCAAAGATTTCTCACAGCAGACACAAGTATCTATTATTATGTTAAATCTGATAAATAATCATACGTCATTAAATAAATTTTAAAATAAACCTGATAATACCTGTCCAAGAATACTTTCATATTTTTCATAATAAGCAGATATTTCTTTAAATTTTTGCATTTCAGCTTTTTCAAGCATAACTGATGAAGGACGATGAGTATCTCCATAACTATTTGGTGTTTGAGCATTATAAATATCTTCGATGTTGAAGTTGAAATCCTTAAAAAATTAAAATTTTAAAAAAATTTTAAAAAATAAGGGTCTTCAATTTTTCTACTGCATTCAACTACTTACAGAATGTGAACGTGAAGAATCATTCTTTACACAGCAAACATAACAAAAAAAGATGCATTTCAAACAACACATAATCTTCATGCAATTAGAAAAATACTTACAGGTGATGGACTATTCAAACTAGTTGATGTTGATAATAAATGTAATTTATTCTTTGTAATTGAAGATGATAATGGTAAATTTTCATCACTCAATGCCGTCATAAATAATCCAGATTGGGGAAATGATAAACTATGCTCAAGTGTGGGAGCAGTTGTAGCTGTAACGGATGACGTTTCAGAAACATAACCATCTGAGTCATCTTCTGATATTGACGATTGTGAACAAAGTCGTCGAAATAATGAACCGAATTTTGAAAGACTATTTAAAGGTTCTTCAGAACCACGACATGTTGTTTGAGCTGGAAGACTTGATGCATATGATGGACTTAATGCATGTTGTTGTATATGATGTTCACGTTCACCAGGTGATAAATCAAATGGTGTTAAACTAAGACGTGCACATATTGGATTACATTCATGGGTAGAAAAAAATAATGCCATACCACGAATACCAAGATTACCTTCTATAAAAATTTATAGATAGATTCAATTTCTAAAAATAAAAAAATAAAATTTCTAACCGCCATATTCAAAACCAAGACTTGTATGAATTTGTGGATCAGTATATAAATCACCAACACCTTGAATATCAACAACAATCTGTTCATGACAAGATGCTTCGAAAGTAAAATGACTAAATGCCTTTAAATAAGAGAACAATAAATAAATACATAAATAAAAATAAGGCTCTATTATTTTTATTGAAATAGAAAATAGGAAAAATGAAAAACCTGTGGTGTATGACGCAGAGTATCATCACAAACAAAACCACTATTTGAATTATACTTTATATAATTTCCATCCTAAAAAATTGAAAAAATGAATTGATGTTTTGTTTTCTTATGTGTTTATCTTACAATAAATCGTTCTAAATGATAATAAGGTCGACCAGCACGATCTTTAAATTCTAAAACACTCATTTGAACAATATCAACCTTGAAGAAACAAGAATAACAAAAATAAATATTTATTTATTCGTTTAGTCAAAAAAAAATCAAATACTTTTTTCGGTGGATTATGTTGATTATAATGTGTTGCCCATAATTTTGTTGTCATTTGCATCATAACATCATCAAAATATCGTGCCACTGGTACATCATCAGTATATCGTTTAGCGATATAATTACTTGAATGATCCCAATCTTGATGAGTTGAAAAAACTGAGAGTTTTTTTCTAAAAAAAATTTTATTGTTTTTTTTTAAATACTTTAATTCATTAACAGAAACAAATGTAAACGTACAATCGAAAACATTCTCTCATACTTCCATGTGCAAATGGTTTTGATTCAATTTTAACTGTGATTTGACTTGTATGCCATGTTCGTTTAATGGGATCAAACTCATGACGTGTAACAATTTCTTCTGGATAACGATCAATTTTAAAATCCTGCCTAAAAGAAATAAGAAAAAAAAAACTTTTGTACAAAAAATTTCCTGCAAGGTCAAAAGAACAAGATTTACCATGGATCTTTAAGTTGAACAACTCTTTTAACTGCATCTCTCCAACGAACAAGAGTATTTGTTTTTGAACGACGACGTAAACGATGTTTAACATGAAAATTAGACATACCAACAGTTTGTTCATTTGTACGTTTTTCACTAATTGATTGAAGATGATTAATAAAAAAAAATGGTCCATCACCTTCAGTGATAGGTAACATATTTTCCCATTCATCATCAGCTGTACTTATTGATGAAGGTGCACGTTCACGTTTTTTAACTCGTTCACCATCAACAGGAAGATGAATACCTTCATCAATCGACGGAGATGTTTCATCACGTTTTTCTTTTGAAGAACTTTCATCATCTAATGCACCAAATATAAAGTCATCATCTTCTTCATGTTGTTTTTCTTTCTGTTCGACATGTTCTTGCTCATTACGATGAATTATCTCATCTTCACGAATTGATCTTGGTACATTTAATATCGGTGCCATATAAAGCATCTTTTGTGCCATGGTTCAACGATAAATACTCGTTCATTAAGTGAATGCGAACAAATATCGACTGACAATTGCCAATCGTAGGAGTTGAATATTGGCCTCTCTTTAATGCTATATTTGCACTGATAATAAGCGCGATTGATTTTTTTATTTGCCTATCGATATGTTCGCGATATAAACCGTTATCTAGAAAGAACAACACAAACTTTTTATGTTTGTTACAGTCAATCAAAGGTTTTGAGTACCGAATTGACCGATTATTCATCGTCACATGGTTGACGGTTTTCTTTTAAGTCGCATTTTGTAATCGTTTCCTTTTAGAGGGAAAAGAGAACCTGAGAATGGATAGATGTCTCGACCAATATAATATGATCATGGTCAAGGGTTGTATCGAAGTATTTTACTTGCTGATTTATTCATCCATTCAGCTTGTAGACATGACTCATTCATTCGTCCATCTCTGCCACCTATGTATTAGTCAGTGGACAAATCAGGATGAGTCATCGAATCAATAGCAAATTTCGAACACACTAATGCACTTAGTAGTGCACCATTTGTGCCAATTTTTAGAAGGTTTTTCTTGGTGTCATTTTGTTCCTAAAAATGAGCTAGACCTTCTAGTGTAATTAGATTTCTCGGCCTAGGAGCCATTTCCGAGAAAATCGAAGTTTTCTGTAGACCAATCGTGAATCAACCAATCAGAATGTTCTATAGCTGATGAGCTACGCTTTTTTCGACTATTTACAGATGTGTGCCATTTGTTTTTGGAAAAATAAAATTACGGTTCGATTCAGCGTATTTTTCTCTATCGATTAGGTTACTTTAAAAGTTCGGCCCATTCTATCTATTTCAGAGGGCGCCATAGGTAGTGCATTTGATATTGATTTGCTTAAGATGTGCTCTTTTTCTGCTCTGTCCGTTGACTAATGTATAGGATTTGTATATTTGGCATAAATAATCAATTTTATTCACATAGGAAGTGATCTATAATGTAAAAAGTGCAGTCTATTCGAGAGTAAAGTATGCATCGTCTGTAGAAAATTTAATCAAATTATTTGAATACATTATATTGAGTTTTTATTAATTCAATATAATCATAGAATAAGAGAGGATCGGTTTAGTTTTTGAAATATAAATCGCTCATACTTATGGATCACAATTTTTTTAATCGGTATGTAACATATTTAATGAACCAATGAAATTATGTATACCAGTAAAATGATTCATTTTCATAAGTCTTAAAAATTAATTAATCGTAGTGTAAGGTTATTGGACTAGTATTTTTTTAGCAAGAGCTTCGCAATAAATATATGACCATACTAAAGCTGGTGTTTTCCTGTTCCATGGTCTAATATTATTAATATGAGAAGATGAAACACCAAATTTAATGCAGTAATATCATAGAATCAAACACAGTGTAACATCTGCTAAACGAATACCATCAAACTCTAGATGATCATTGACAAAAATTAAACTTTCTCATCATTTTTCTTTTTGACTAATGTATCAAAAACAACATCTACAAAATAGAATTATCATTGATAAATATTACTTTTCTCATTCATCAATATATATTGTTATTATTTTTTTTTGAATTTCTTAAATAATATTTTCTTTTTTAGATTTACTTATAAACATGGATCTATTCGTTGGTGTCACATCACCTTCAACACAAACTCCTGAAAGTAATGTTTTAGACGATATGCGTCGTGAAGCTGAAACAAATGCTCTTCGAATAATTCAAGCTAAGCTAGAAAAACCAGAAAATCTTGAAAAACTTGATCAATTACGTACAGCTGCTGCACAACGAAAGGTTTTTATCTAAACGACATACAATCATATTTTTCAAAATATGTTTTTATTTAAGCGTACTCTTGATGAACAATTACGTACAGCAGTTCAATCACAATTAGAAAGTATAAAAACAGGTATTGCTCAATTACAAATTTCTCTTGAAAATATGAAAACAGTTGAACGAACAATGCGTGAAACAGATGAAAAATTACAAAAAATTGCTCCGTTACAATCAAAGCTAGAAGATTTACGTGTGGAAGCAAATACTTATAGGTATTTATTTTAAAATGCATTATTTATTAAAATTGTTTCTAATTTTTTAGACAACTTTCTCTTGCTCAAGCTAATCTGGATTATATTATAAAAACACCTGAAAATGTTAAAAAAGCTGATGAATTAATGGGACAAGAAAAACTTCTACAAGCTCATCAATTAATAATGGAAATTGAAAATTCTCGAAATTATCTTTTATTTGAATTACATAAAGTACAAGAAAAAGATTCACAACCTGATGATATACAATTAATTACAAATTATTTCGCTGATTATGAAAGACTTGTTGCACATTTACGACAATTAATTTCATTTCGAATTTCACGTTGGTATGATTGTGCAATAAGTGCACCAGAAAAACTTGTTACTGCATTAAGACTTATTGAACGAGAAGAACAGTAATAATAGAATTATTTTTTTTTGTTTTTATTTGAAATTTGAAAAATATGTATCATTTTAGAGTTGATCGATTTTGGATGGAGAAAAAAGAATCAACTGGATTTAGTCCACCTGATCGACCAAGACAATGGAAAAAACTTTGTTTTGAATTATTAAGAAAAAGTGTTAAGGATCGGTAAGAAAGAACAATAATTTCGTTTTATGACTTTTTTTGTTTATATTCAGTATTGAAGGAAACCAATTAGAAACACGAGAAGAACATAAATATTGGTTAACACGTCATTTAGAAATGTGTCGACAAATAATTTTAAGAGATTTTCGAATTATTACAGTAAAAATTTTATAAATAAGAATAAAAATAATATGAAGAATATTCTTGTTATGTGTTTTTTTTTTATTAGAAAACTTGTCTTCGTTGTTTTCCAAAACAATATGATATTGTTAATCGTTTTCTTGATTATTATCATAATTGTCTTAAAGAACATTTAACTGAAATATGTGATCCAAAACGACGTAGTGAAGGTGATTTATTGACAACGGCTGAAGTTTATACTATTGTGACATTTGTTCGGGATTATCAGTAAGAATTTGTTTCAACAAAAAGAAAATATTAAGATTTATTTTATTTTCATTTTAAAAGAGGTGCTGAATGTTTGGGTCATCCTGAATTGAAATTAGATCTTAGTCAATTATCTCCATTACTTGAAAAAGATATGCTTGCTGCTGTCACTGATGTATTTATCAATGAGAGAAAGCAAAAGTTTACTGAATGGATACCAAATATTATATCATCGGAAGTCAAGGTTTGTTTGTTTACCATATCTTTAAAGGATTCGCTTACAAAGGAACCACTCGAACTGATATCGGTCGTTAAAGCTCATTTTGCACTTACAAGGACATCTTGTTGAAACTAGCAAAAGTCACAAGGGTTCGTTGCCATAGGCCTTTGAGAGCCGAGTTGTGACTTTTTAGCGAAGTTTGGACCGAACTTCAAGCATGCATTAAAAAATGAAAAGCAAAGAATTTCCATGTGAGATTTTGTCCATCGATATGTCAAAGAATCCATAGAACATTCTGAAAGTTTTAGCTGAAAAAAATATGCTTTTGTTGAGATATTGAACTTTCAAGTAAACTGGATTGTGATATCATGTCTGTAGTAAGTAAGTATATTTTAAACATTCGATATCTCAACAAAAGAACATACTTTTCGGCTAAAGCTTTTAGCATACTCTCTTCGACTTGTGTATGTGATCATTACTCGACTTGAGAAACTCATCTATCAGTTCGACTGACTCTCTCGTTATATCGAATAAATATTTTTTGAAATTATGTTTTCAATCCAAGAGCCAGACTTTTTAAAACTTTAATTCGAACATTAATCACGATTTTCAATAGTATGATGAAGACTGTAAAATAACGACTAGTTTTTCAATTATAATTTTTCATTTTATTTCGCCAAAATTGTTGCTGTCCATCAACAATTTGTCAACTTTCTTTAATTTCATTTCTTACTTTCTTGTGTAAAATCTTCTTTGATTGTCAAAGATTCCCATGGTCTACAGGGTGCCCCAAAAGTTTGCCATGAAAGAAGCAAGAATATTTTTTAGTCATTTTAGGTGATTTGTACTATTTTTTAATATTATGATAATATACTCTTTGAAGTTTTATTTTGTTTATTTTTTGATAAATTTCTGTGTCCACGGACATTAGAATACAAATTGTTTCATTAGTAGTCAAATAGAAGCGATTTATCATTTGGGAACGAAAAATGCAAGTCAAATTTAGACAGACAACTACCAAATGTAAACTGAGTATGAAATACTGTTTAGCCTTTTCATCAAATTAGTACAGTAGCAAATTTACGAATTATGAAAAACCTATAAAAAAAAAAGAAGAAAAAATCGACAAAGTTTATGATGTTTGTGTAAATTAGTCACTACTAAACACTTGATCTGTTGCAACAGTCTGTTTCATGCCGTGAACAATAGTACACTGAAAGATGGCTAAGTCTCTTCCGATTAAATCATACAAAATACAATTTCTCGAATAACTTGACGAAGAAGATTTACAAGATCGAATTAAAATTGTCAACGTTTTATTTCAATGTTAGAGGACATTAACAGTATTTTAACAAGACATGTATTAAAATCTAGTCGAATTCAAAATGAGAATAAATAACGGAAATAAATTGATTTGAAAACAGTTTTTTTCCTGTATTATTTTAAATATTTCAAATGGCAATAATCATTTTGAATATTTTTGATAAACCAAATTACATGAAATGAAACGTCAACGTATATACTACAATATTAGAAACTAAACATATAAATCATCTCAACTATTAAAAGATATCCACTTTCTATTTTAATGGTGAACTTTAGGAAAACCCTGTACGTGTTAAAAGGAGGTATTGTCACCAATTTCAACTCTTTGACTGTGGGATCCGTACTCCGTATATAAACGAGCGAAGCTTTTATGCAGATTGTAACTTTGATAATCCTCTCTTTTTCTTTGATCATAGAGTATTTCCTCTTCTTCTTATAGTTTTAATAATACAGCAACACTACATGATATCATAATACACGTATATGAACTTGAAAAGAAAAAACTGTGGATTTAGAGGTCTAAAAGAATCCATAAGTTCTACATACTGGATATTGTTCAAAACCCTGTAATATCAAATAGCAATTAAAATCCTAGAAAAATTGCCATTCTAAAAAAGTTACGAATACATCTGAACTTCTAACTTTATTGAAGACTAGACGCTCAATATATTTTTCTCTGTATTACTGTATGAAACCACAGAGTGGTCCAGGGAGTTACGCGAAGGATTTTACGAAATTGAGGGTAACTCACCGCTATTGAATGAGTACTGACTGTGATGGTATTGATTGAAACTTAATACAATCGACTATTTTCCTTTGACATATACATCCGATTTCAAACTTCGATGAGCAATCACACATTTTCTGTCATTCTTACAAAATTTTCATAATCAATGCATATAGAATATAATCTATATCGTATCTGTCTTATATTATTTTCTAGGATTGGTATGCATTAAAAGAAGTTGAATTAACATCTGAACATTATTATACTACAACAATGCCCCGTATGTTAATAAATATGATTATAGAAACACTTGATATGGCTAAACAAATGTCTGATGAAACATGTCAATTAATTCTTGGTATGATATTACAAAAAATAAATGAATTTCGTGATTTATATATTAATGAAATAAATGCTTATGCTAAAAAATATTTTAATGATCGACAATCATTTAAAGAAAATTTTACAAAACAAATGGTAGCAAATGCGAATAATTGTGAATCAATACCAAATTTTGTACTTATCGTACGAAAAAAATATGATCGTGATGATCTTGATGATTTATCACGTTCATCACAACAACAACTTGATCGTTATGAAAGTATGGGAAAAAAATTTGAACGTACAGCTGAATATTGTTGTGATGTTATATTACAAGAAATTGAAATGGATACATTGAAATTTCTTAAAATACTTTTTACACGTGATTGGTTTGGTCCAACAGCTAAACAATGTTGTGGTACAATTATTGAAACAACACGTGATTATTGGAGTTCAGAATTAACACATTTAAAAAAACCCTTATTAGCTTATATTTTTTATACATGGCATAAACGTATATTAGCTCATTATTTACGAAATTTATTTTCACGTAATGCACCTATTAAATTTTCTACACCAGCTGAACGACGTACAGGTGCAGAACAATTACGTAGAGAATCAGCTCACCTTGATAAAGAATTTAAATCATGGGATGGTACATCAGCTGATAATGCAACTGAATATCATTTTAATATATTAAGTAATATAGCTGATGTACTTGAACAAACAGATTTAGATTCAATTGTACTTGAAATAGCAACATTAGCAAAAAAATATCCTAGTTTAAATATGGATCAAGTTACACAAGTTTTATTATTACGTGGAGATTTAACAAAACAAGAAGCAAAAGATAAAGCTGATGCTGCACTAGCAAATATGCCACGTGTGAATCAAGGTATTCTATTTGAAATTATGGAAATTGTTAATCAAATAAATTGATATTCGATATGGAATATTAAGAAAAGAAAAAAATCCTTAATTTCTATTCTATTTATTCATTTATCTTATTTATGTATATTTATCTGCTTTTCTTTTTTCTTTGTGTTATCAACGATGATTATTCCTATTGATTTCCAACAAATAAATAAATATATACATGCAAAAATTTTAGAATTAAATCAATATAAATAAATTTTTGTTCTAAAAACATCTGAGCTTGTATTCATTCTCAAAAACATATTATCATTTTTATACCATGTCTCGAGAATTTGTCTGGAAAGTTTACAAGAATAATTCTGAAATAGTTTCTTTTTTAATTAACGTTATAATATATACTTTGAAGTTTTGTTCTAATATATTTTCAGACAAATACTTATGTTTGTAAATATACGAATAGCAACAATTTTGATAATGATCAAATTTGAGTCACGTGTCGTTATGTAAGAAAAAATTCGATTAAAATTTGGCATACCAACATCAGATATAGACTGTATAAGAATTACTATTATGGATTAGTATAGTGCTAAATGGACGACAATATGAAAGGTCTTCAAAAATTAGAAAAGAGAAAATCGATGATGTTCATGACTGAATATTCTTCAATGAAGCGCTATATAAGATACACTGTATCCAACAAGATCAAGTTGAAATGACATGATGAGCTATAAATAAAACTACAACAAAAAGAAATAAAATATCTCCGAGTCGGTTGAAATCAAATAGGCTGATTTTTTCATTGATGGTAGACATTTATTCAAAGTTTTTTTTTCATACGGATAAGGTAAAAACATACTACCATTAAATATTATTGTTAGTATAATGTAACATTAATGTCATCTGAGAGAATAATCAGAGCAAAGCAAAGTAAAGCAAAGCAAATTTTATGAATGATATTAATTATATGGATATGCATAGAACAAATTTTGAAAACTAGTTAGTTTAAAAGTCAACGATTACAATATTTCAAATTTTATCTCTTTTCATTTAACTTTTTTTATTGATAAATATCATGTGAAAACTTATGTCTGTAATACATACATAAAGATTTGATTGAGTTCAAAATAAGAATCAATATTGAAAATGAATTACTTCAAACCAGAAAGGTTTCTGTAGTTTTTTTAAAGATTTGGAAAACGATGGTGTGAGATATTTCAGTTCACGGTAATTATTTTGAAGATTTATTATCAACGAAATCGTATGCACTAAAATTTGAAAGAATTCACTATTAGATTATTAAGCAAAGGCAGCTGAATTTGCCTGAATTGTATAAAAGATATTCATGAAAGAATAACTAGAGGGCATTTTGAAAACTTTGTATTTATTAACAAGTATCTTTACGAATTATTCAATTCGAATAGATTTTCATTATTAAACAAGAAAATATAAATTACGTTTCATAGAAGAATGTTAAACAGCATACAAATATTTATTTCGCAGATTAATTTGGTCATAGACGGTACATGAGCGAGCCAATGTCAAATCACTACAAATACTTTTTATAACTTTAATAAGAACCAAAGTGACTGAAACTTACGAAAATGATTATTATTGATAGTCTGTTATTGTTTTATTATTATTGTATGTTTATTCTCTTGAATGTTCAAATTCTATTTGCATAAAAAAGAGACAAATCGATTACTGTATAATTCTTCAATGACTTAACAAATCTTATAGCATAATATTTAAATTTTTACTTTTCAGTTATTCATTAATTAATAAAAAAAGATTTTGTTTATATAATTACTTTCGATAAATGAAGATCAAATAACCGTTTAAAAAAACGAAGCATTACTATCTCAGTAGAATCATGTTTTTGAAATCACATACCCATATTTGATAAACCACGAAATCGATTCCCTTCTTTACTCTTTCACATTGTTTCTTTATCTGCCCTTTAAAATCCTTTTGTCCTTGTTTATCTAATCATTTTTCACACAATATCTTAGTCGAAAAATGATGGTGCTATTTCTATCAAGTATTAAATTACATTGTACATAGTACTATCCGTTTTATACTCAATTACTGTGATGATCTTGAGAGTAATTCAACTCATTAAAGATAAACATCACAAAAAGGAAAAACAAAATCAATCAATCTTCTCGATCGATAAAAAAAAATAAGCAAGAGAACAAAAATAAAAAATATAAAAAAAAAAAGTTTGATCATTATCTTTTGAACATATGTAACTGAATCATGTAAATGAACTTTAAAAGTCTCATGCGATACGTAAATTTTTAATTGTCATCATATTTTACCATAATCAATGACCTCATCCTAAAACATTTTCATCATCTCTTATCAGACATCAATAAAAATAAAACAAGAAAAAAAAAAGAGTTGCAGTGCATCACATATTCACAATATTTTCAAATGTTCTTTCAGTGGATTATTTTTATTCTTTGTCTATTCATTACATGTATTATTCCAATAAAATCAACTGAAAATTGTAATATCGATTATGATCGTTATAAAAGAAGCTATGGTTATTCATTAACCTATCATTGTTCAAATCTTCATTCACTTTCAAATGATCTTTTACAAACGAAAGATATTTTAGAAAAAAAATTACCATTAAAAATTACTAAAAGTCCAAATCTTCATATTCATAGAGAAATATGTGGTCAACATCAACAACAATATTTATTAGGTTTATTAATCGAATCATCATATATTCATTCAATAGGTTCACGAGCATTTTCTTGCCGTACATTGCGTGCTATTTCAATAAGTCATACACAATTTTCATTAACAATTTTACCTGATGATATATTTCTTAATGCCTATCAATTACAAACTATTCGTTTTGTACATACTAATATAAAACGTTTACCATCATCATTAGAAAATTTATCTAATTTAACTGAATTAATACTTGATGATATGCATTCACTTATTGATTATCCATCAATAGAATATTTAAGTAATTTACGTTATTTACATATATTTACGAGTTTAAATTATTTTCCACTTAGCTATGTGGATAATTTAAATCGTTTATCACATATACAAATTGTTCATTTCGGTAGTCGAACAATAAACATATTTCCAAAAGAATTATTTCATTTAAATGGTTATCAATTAACTGATGTAAGTCTCTATTCAGAAAATATAACATGTCGAACATGTAAAAGTGATTGGTTTAAAACAATTGCTAAAACTTTAATGATATATGGTTGGGCTAATCGTACAAATGAACAATTTCGAAATAAAAATTTTCATTTAATTACCAAAACAACGTAAGTTTTAATTTCAATTCAATTATATTTTTTTTAAAGATCAAATTATTTTAGACAATTTTATAAATTAGATATAATTGCATATTGTGGTGATATGCGATTAGGTGAAGAACCATTAATGGTACATAACGCACCATTATGTTGCAACAAAGGCTATTTTCAATGTCCAACTAAACGTTCTACATGTCAAAAATTGAGTAATACATTTTCACGTTGTAAATGTTTAAATGGTTACTATGAAGATAGTTATGGTGACTGTATTTCAATTTAAAGATTAAAAAAAAGCTTTCTTTTTAATACTACAAAATAATAAAAAGAATAAATCAAGTTAATGATGATGAATTTAGCTTCTGCTTTGATGTCTCTAGCCACTAGAATGTTTCTTATGTTTACCGTCGCCGTGTTTTTGTTTATGTTGTTTGCCACCTTTTCCGTGATGTTTGCCACCTTTTCCTTGATGTTTTTTTTTCTTGTGACCTGATTTATCGCTATGGTGGCCTGATGAAGAACTGCTACCCCTTGAACTACCACGATTAGGTGATAGTGATTGATCTTTACCATGAGATCCGCTAGCATGACCACCACCTGGAGGATTTTGTGGTAAACGGTTAGCTTGATTACCACTTTGAGGACTTATGCCTTTTGCTCCAGCACCATGTTTTTTATGTTCATTACCATGTACATGCTCTATATAATAGATACAAAAGTAATGTATAAAATTTATGAAGAAAAATCTTACGAAAAGCAAATGCAAAGATCAATACTAAAGCAAATGTATAAAACCAAAGTAATCGCATTGTTGCGTTTGATACTGTATGAATGTCAGTTAAAATACAATGATGAAACAAAATGATTCGAGTAAGAGATTAAATATCTTCAGTTTATTTAGAAAAGGGTGAGACAGAGAGAGAAATGGGTAATAGAAAAGATAAAGACACACATACTACGTACACACAAAGGAAAGTTATTTTATCAGTAGTCAATTGGCAAGGTCAAAATGGTTGGCTTTTACGTGACTATGACACTGCGATAAATTTTTCGATTATTTTGAATTTTTTCTTCATTTTGCCGTATAGGTGGAAATAAACTTTGTTTAATTGGTTGTTTTGTACGTTTTTGTTGTTCAAGATTAATTAAAGTTGTTTCTTGAGAAGTTCGCATTTGTTCTTGACTTTTAATATATTGTTGGGCTTCATTTTGGATATTTTTTAATAAACGTCTGTAAAAATAAAAACGAATATGATTGAGCAAAAAAACACACTATGAAATACAATAAATCGAATAAACTTACGTTATAATAATATTTTTCTTTTTTAATAGATTTTCATATGGATCATTTTTTTGTGTTGATGGTAAATTATTCACATTATTTACCTACAGATAAGAATATAAAAGAAGAAAAAGAAAACAATGAAACATATTCTTTTTTTATTTTTACTTTTAATCTAGCACCAACTTTAAATTTAAGTTCAACAAGTTCAGTAGAAAATTTCATATAAATTTTTTCTTGTGAACAAATTTTTATAACAATTTCATTATTTAAATGAAATAATATTGGTTGAAATGGTGGTGCATGTACGTGTGGTTCAAAAGACGTATTCACTTTTGTCCACCAATTCCAACGACGGCGTCGACCACCATCAAAATTTAATTCTACGCCTTCAAGTGCTGTCAATTGTAATCTATAAATAAAAAAAAAAGCATGAACAAGTTTTTTATGAAAGATTATTTTTTTGTGAAATTCATATGTTAAATGCCTTACTATTCGAACACAATGTATGATGCAAAAGTTCTATATTATTTTTGTTGTCTGTATGACTTGATAACAAACCATGATGGAGACTTGATTGTTATATTATCAGAAAGAGCAAAGTCTCAACTACAAAGGTGTATAAAAATATTTTATTTAATCTACTAAAACTACGACAGTTTTGTATTAGTTTCGATCTTGGGAACTATTCCAACAGTTCTTTAAAAGAAACTGATCTATGTCAAGAGTTCATTCTAAAACAACTGATGCCACTAGACAATTTATTATAACCTATCAATTATATCTATAATTACTCTATTCTGGGTCATGTTTCACAACTGCACAAATATGCTGGAATGAATCTAACCAAAACTTAATGCGTAGATAGAAGGACACGATTCTCAAAAATACCAACTACTAACTAGACTTAGTTCTCAAAAAAAAATCAGTTCATGGAACTAAGAACAGTTGCAGATCTATTAAATACTTATAGAAGGCTGAAAAGTTTTCAGAACATGTTTGACAAGAAAAGTTCTTTCTACACTCTTGATATTCAAAATGAAATCTCCATTGATTAAGAAAGTTAAGCTTATTTTCTGTCTTTTATCGGATTTTCTAGCATAAAGATAGGACATTGTAAACAGACAAAAAATAAAATTTTCAAGTTATCTGTTGAGTGCAAAATCAATATTTTTCCATCGACTTCAGATAGCCTAATAAGTAATTGGAAAAAATATTATTTTTTTCCAAAAACCGAAGTGAATGAAATTGCATTTTTTATGTCTCATTAAAATTTAATGAGCCCTCTTTAACAGCACATTGAATAAAACAGAATATTAAATGTTACCAAAAAAAAACTTCGATGAACTTTGTAGATGAAGAAATCAAGCTTTTAATAAAGCAATTTCCTATGGAATATATGGTTTATTAATTTCAATACTTTGATATCACTAGAAAGCTAATGTCGTGTTGGTTACATTCATACGTAATCTGCCTAAAGATTACAAAAGTTGAGTGCAAGACAAATCAATCAAATGCATTTCTTTCATCACTGTTTTTGTATGAAATTGTAAGGTATTTTTCTGATCAATTATGTCCTTAAAAATTTTCAACCTTCGGTAAATATTTTGAACGAAACTTTGTAGTCGAGACTGTGCTTTTCCTAATAAGAAAAATATCAAATCTTTACGACGAATTTTTTGTCACACTATACTACAAAACAAAATTAATTTAGAACTTTTGCATTATCCGTTATGTTGAATAGAAGAAAGATTCAATTTTTTTTTGTTAGTTATTTCAATATTTATTAATTAATAATAAAATTTCATACCTTAAATCTCCATTGGTAAAATTACAATAACCATTTCCAAATGGATCAAATTGTGCTAATTGTTTTGCTGAAAGTGTTGGTTCATCAGTAAATGCAGTATATAAAAGCATAGCACGAGCAACTTCTGAGATACTGATAGCCAAATTACCCGATGGATAACTTAAGACACGAAAGAAAAGTTTTTGAAAAAAGCTTCTCAAACATTATAACTTACTAAACACAGCCTGTTCCATTTGGAAAAAGAATAGCTGCTTTTGATCCGTCTTTATAAAATCTTTGAATTAATGGTCTTTCATATCTCTATCGATAAATAGAAAAGAAATATATATATATATATTTATATTATATCAATAATGATTTTATAGTATATTACTTTAAGTATCGAAGACGAAAGATCTCTTGGTACAAGTATATGTTCTCCATCTTCAGAATCATCATCTGAACTTATTTCAAAATCAGGTGGCCTTTGTAATGTCCAACCTTCTTCAACAAATTTTAAATTTGATAATTGATATGTCAGAGTTCTCATTTTTGCTGCCACTACATTTAGAACAAAGAGAAGTTTCTTTTTACTTTGTTTACTATCATTTAAAATAATATTATTAGTATTAATTAGAAATATATAAAGCTACAAACACACACAGAATAATGATTAGTAAATGAATATTAGTAAAGCAAGTACACTTACTTGCCGAGCCTGGCTCAGCAGTGCTCGGCGATGGTGAACTACTAGTCACTGATGAAACACCACGATATGAATTTGATTGTTGTGCCCTTCCTGTATGTATATATATAATACACAATCCTATCTTTTTCCGACTATGTCTAGTTAAACATATATCTCGGAAAAATGGATCCACTATATGGACAGGGAAAAATAGGGATCAAGCAAAAGTTGCACACACACAATAGAAAGCTTTAATGTAATTATTATTATTATTATTATTATTATTATACTTTCAGCTGCATCAATCGATGTTCCTCCGTCATTCTGTCTGTTTGTTGCTGTGATTGTATTATGTTTTCGTGTTGTATTGTTATGTGCTTGACGTCCTGCACAAGTGTATGTATACATCAACTACACACAATAGTGAATGTGTATATAGGAATAAAAGCTATTGTGGAGATAATGTGATAATTATCAAGAAAACAAATATTCAAACAATATTTAGATATATACAGTCATCCTGAATCATTTTTGCTGCTGCACGTCTGTCCATTAATTTATGTGGTGCTTGACTGAAATCAGTACTTCCACCTGATTCTGATAGGATTCAATTGATAAAAAAAAGACCACAAAAAAAAACCAAAACTGAAATATTTACATACGTAAATCACTAGATTTTGATTGTGTAGCATGTGCTAATTTTTGTGCTTGTTCTTCAAGACGTTTTTGTTCAGCCATATGACGTTCCCAAACTCTGATATATATACATATATATATACAAATACATAAAATGATTGTATGAGAATATTTTGTATTGACAAACCTTGTTTTAGCTCGTTCTTCAGCTAATTGTCGAGCACGTCGACTACGAACTTTAGCATGTGGTTGTATATCAATTTGTTTTGAATCAAGTTTTTGATTCTCTTCTCTTTGCATTTCAAGTACAGCTTCAACAAATTCACGATACTCACTACAACAAAATAACTAAATCAAAAAAAACAAGAAATACTCAGATATATTTATTTAATAAAATCATACTTGACTTGGTGCAAATTTTTCTTGTTCAATAATTGTTGGCCATTTAAGTATTGGTTCACCACAAAATTCACATGGAACATGTCCATGAATATGTACACCCAATTCACGTAATTCAGTTTCAATGGCTTGTTCATGTGTTCGAGGTATATCAAATGATTTTTGTTTAGATTCAGGATTATACTGTAATAAAAATGATTCATTCTCATCTTTCAAAAAGAACGAAAACAAAAACAATATAAAAAAGGTTAATTGAACCTGTAAAATAGGTGGTGGTCCAACAGATGTTAAAATTGGCAATTCTGGTAATGAACTAATAGTCGATTCAGCTTGTTCAGGTGTCTTTAGAAAAAAGAAATATTGTTTTGTTAATTTCTTATTGGTGTTAATTACTTCTGAAACTTTTGGAATTGGTACTTCTGGTTCAGCAATAACTTCTCGTTCTAATTCTTCACGCTCTTCTTCGACAGGTACCGGTTCAGGTTTTTCTTCTCGAACTAATTTTTATAGAATACAAACATTTACTTTGTTTTTCTTTTTCTTTTTTGTTAATACAAACACATACTTCGATATTGTTCGAGCATTTCCATATCTTTCCATGTCCATTCTGTTTGAACACTTATTCTTAAAAATTAAAAATATTATTACATTTTTATTTCTTTGATTTATTCTCATACGTAGTCGATTTTTTAGGCGTCTTTTTTTGACTTGATGGAGTAGTACTTTGAATTTTTCGTCTTTTAGATAGCATTGGTGATTTTCCTGTTGTTGATGTGAGATTAAAAACTTCTTTTTGTTCATCACTTGATGTACCTAATGCTGAACCTTTTATGAAGAACAAAACAAACAATATTTCTTTTATATGGTTTTTGTTTTTCTTTTTATTTCAAGCAAACCAGGTTGTTGCTGTTGTTTGGATGGAGGTGTAGATGATGTTTCATCATCCGTATCATTCAATGGCTGGGCTATATATAAACAGAAATAGAGTAAAAAGACATGTTATTATTTTCTTTCTCTATTTAAAATTCAAATTGTTTCCTAAGGGAAAAAGAAAACGAAAGTCAATAGTCGATAGTCGATCTCTCGTTCTTTTAACAGTATTTTTAGTCATGCTTTTTAAGTCATTGAAAGAGTATGAGAGAAAGAGAGAAAGATAGAGAAAGAGAAACAGAAAGACGGAATAATGCAAAGTGCATAGAAGCCATCGAGCAAAAATATAGAAAAAAAATGACGAGCGATAGCTTTCATGCTGCTTCTAAGTCGTTGCAATCGAACAAGTGAATAAATTGTTGAATTTTGCAAACAGTTGTTGGCACAACAACAAAAAAAAAATATAGACAAAAGTAGAAATACGATAAATGAAACGATGACTATTTATATAGTGAATTATTGAAAGAAGAAAAAAAAAGCAACAAAGATTATTTGTACACCAATATTGCGAATAAGAATCATTAACAATGGGTCATTACGGTAAACATATAATCGATCCTGAAACTGGTTTATGTGAAATATGTGATAAAGATGCTATTCGTGAGATTCGTGAAGGTAAACAACCAGGAAAACAAGTTTATTATTCAAACCATGATGATGGTTTTAGTTATCGTTCAAATAATAATGAAACTCCTTATATTCAAGTAAATTTATCTATTTCTAATATCTTTTAATCTCTCTCTCCCTCTCTCTCTTTAATATTATCATAGGATCGATATGAAGATGAAATAGATGACGAGCGAACACCACGTGTTATCCGTCAATCTGTTCTTCCTGCACCAACAGTTCGGTCACGTCGAGTTATTCGTGAAGAACCAATTGACAATCCAATTGTTATTCGAAGAAGAATTGTTCGACGTAATCCTCCACCATCGGAAGAAGTTATTATTCATCGATCATCACCGCGTAACAAAGCATATTACTATGTTGATAAAGAAGGTCAAATGTTGCCTCAAAACTATACTCCACCAGCAGAACCTCCTCGACGTTATGTTGTTCAGAGTATGGGTCCACCACCACCACCAGCACGTACAATTCGTATTGCACGTCGACATGCTCAAACACCTCCACCACCAGTAACTGAAATAAGACATTCAGGACCAAGACGTCTAATCAATTCTGATACAGAAATTATTGAACGACAACAGAGAGTAAGACATGATAATGCGCATTATTCTCAAACACCACCAAGAAATATTGAAATGTATCATATTGAAGCACAACCTATTTATAATCATCGTTCATCATTAGATTCTCCTATTCCAACATCACGCAATATGACTACTCCACCACCTAACGTGATTTATCAAGATGATGGACGTAGAAAACAACGTAAAATTGAACCTATGGAACGAAGGAATCATGTTGAACCTGAACCAACCGTTGTAAGAAGAGTTTATAAAAAACTACCACCAGGCAAATCAGTACCATCGAATGACAAATACAATTCTAATGAAAACGTTCCCCGATCTGTACGAAATAATAAAAATCATCCTCCACCAAGACAATATGCATCATCTCCACAATTAGCAAATGGAAATCATAGAAGTCTAGAATCAACTAAAAATCCATCTATCTATTATATTCGACCAGTTGATGAATATTGATAGAAAATTTTTGACTTCTTTCCCTTTTCTTCTATTTTGTAATTTTATATGACATTCAGAAATTCCAATAAGTTTCATTATTTTATTATTATTATTATTCTTTTTTTTTCAATGAAAAGTTATTCCGTTTTAACAAGGGTTGATTTTATAAAAGAAAATAAATGTGCATCATAGCAATATAAATAAAAATGTTTTTCTTTTAATGTATTTCTTTAAATACTCAACTCTTAAGTGATTAAAAAAAGGAAAATGACTATTACTTTTTCCTTTTTTGTTTTTATAAGAGAAGTCACAATGATTGTGAATATTCAAAGGTTTCTTCGAATATCAAATGCAATATTTATATTTCGTCATGACGAAAAGTAACTTATTGACAGCAAAAAAAAAATATTTGGTTGCTGACTTGGTCAAAATATATTCAATGAGAAAACTTCTATAGATGAACGACGATCAAACTTGAGTAACGTATGCAAGTTTCTTTTCCTTTTTCGAACTACAATTAAATAGTTTACTAAAAATGTTCAATATAGGTATCGGATGTATTTTCTTTTTGTTCAAGAATAAAGAAAAAATCACATATTCTCTTTCGTAGTTACATACGCTCGCTCGTGAGTACAAATGTCTTTCAAATAAAACTGCAATTGCCTGGATGCGTATGAATGTCAATAAAAAAAATTATGTTTGATAGAACCACATGATTCATACAATTCTAATGGTTAATATTAAAATATGAATCATGTTTTATACTTATTTAAAACTTAGTTTCATAACAATGTAAGGTAAAATCTATATAAGAAGTAATAGATAATAATAACAGACCTTTTTCATAATCTGTTGTGGGTATTTGATAATCACCATTGGAATCGACGGAGCCATCTACATGTTGATCGAGATCCTTGTTAGTCGCAGCCACATCGGTACCTGACGCCGACTGAGACATCGATCTAAGAATAAAATAAGTTTCTGAGAAAAGTACCGATTCTTCCGTTATCAAATAATTGACAGCAGAGTTCTTTCTTTTTTTCTTAAATCTTTTTCGTATTCGACACTATAAAAACAAATACAAGCGCATATTGACATATTCGTTCAAGAAACCAAACGAGATGATCAAAAATGTGAATAAATAACAATATAATAGAAACAGTGAAGAAAAAAAAAAGAAAACTAATAAGCTAACAGTGTCGATTTCTTTTCTTTCTTTTCTTTTTTTATGCTTTTTCATCAACGGGTCGACTCAATCAATCAATCAGCGCGTGTCGATGCACGTATAAGTTACCATTTTTGCTTGTCGATCTTTGACAACGAAACCCGCATCCATAGAACGAGAAAGCAACAACAGAGAAATTTTGTGTAAATGTGTGTATGTTGATTGATGGCGTAACAATCCATCAAAATTGTCGCCAGAAGCAAATTTATACCGTAGTTAAAACTTTTGCTCCATGACAGACTGTAATGTAGTATTAAAATTCTGTGAAATAACTGCTACTAAATGAACCATGCTTATTGTTTATGATGAACATGTTTTCGTTTATTTAAATTGTATTTTTTTATTAGCAGATAAATAATTTTTCAAGGTTACTTAGTTGTGCATTGATCAATATTGTCATAATGACTATGTTTTTTTTTAATATAATATTGTAGTAATCAACTGATAATGGTAGTTGATGGAGTTGGTAATATTTTCGTGACTTGTTGAAAACTATACGAAATCGTTGTTGATAAATATTATCTTTCAGCAATATTAAATAGTTCGGTATGACATTCAGTATTGTTTATAGAAACAAGTTTTAATAGATTTTTGTGTTAATATTTCTTATTCTATCTGTTATAATGAAGAATGAATCAAATGATCATTATTATTATTAAAAGAATATCTTGTTGATAATTGATAATCTTTGATGATATCTAATATTTGTTTTTGTTTTGATTGTAACTGATGATGTTTGTGAACAACAAAAACTGATGCCGAGATCATAATTGTTCTTAAACTTAAATTGTTTTAAGTGGAAAAAAGAAAATCTCAGTCACTCTCTTAAATATACATACACATTCTTTCAAATAAAAGCAAAGAAGAAACGAAGAATAATGAACAAATGACAGCAAATTTTTATGTACCAGTCTCATACCGTATTACGCTTGAAAAATAAACAAGAGCTGTTGGAAGAAAAGAAGAGCGAAGAGAGAAAAACTCGAAACACCATTACTGCCACCACCATTGGCAACATGGTGACGTGTACACATACACACATTCACATAAGTAAAAACTTTAAAAAATTGTTATTTCATTCTCTCTTGTCGTCTTAAAATATTATACACAAATTTGTCTTGACACGTATGTGTGTTTGCGTCTAGTACATTTTTAAAACCTAAAACATTCTTTTCATGATTAGTCACAAATTAATTTTAATTAATGAATATGAATGAAGTAACAGTACCAGTTGAAGAGGTATCACAAGTAGATTTACAAGAAGAATTGAGTGCAGCTAAAGAAGAAATTCAAAGTTTAACTCAACAACTTAACTGTCTTCTTCTTTTAGCAAAAAAGTAGAAAATCATCATTATTTATCATAAACATATCAGTGTACTTTTTCTGTTTGTAGTGCTTGGCGTGGTGATGAAACAGCTACTGCTCATTTAGCTCGAGTCATTGGTAAGTTCATATTATTATATTTCATATTTAATACATTTATTTGATCATTTCAAGGTATTGACCCTGAAATTGAACGAAATGCTTTTTTTGAAAAGAAAACAACAACACGCTCTTCGGCAAAAAAAACAGTGACGATTGCCGATGATGATGAAATTGTATCGAAAGTAAAGAAATTCTTCAAAACAATCTTAAATTTAAAATATACAATTTTTTTTCTAGCAAACGTTAAGTCTTGCAAGCTCAACAACAAGCCAAGAAAATCTACAAGAACAACAAGTACATGTCCAAGCGGCTATTCGGTATGAAAAGAACTATTTTGATTTAATAAAAGAAAAAAAATAATGTATTGTTTCTTTTAGAAATACATATCTTCAACCGTTCCTTAAACAGAGTCATATTGATCCAATACGCGGACAAAATTCTAGACAAATTTTTAATAACATGCTTCGCCATCATCAAGTAATGACATTTATGTTTTATTTCAGAGGTAGAGTATTTTTTTTGCTATCTTGCATTTTGTAGAATGAAATACGTAAACCACCAATTATTGCAAATCGAAATTCATCAGCAAGCGTTCGACCGCGTGCAACAAAACATCTTTATCGACCAGCTTCTGCTGATCATATTGTACGCCATCTTGGTAGTCCGTTAAGTCGTGCAAAGCCTTATTTTGTTTTTGCTGGAAAAGAATTTTTTCAACGAACAACTAATTATTCACCGTTATATCAAAGAGCACTTGTTACTTCAGTAAGTTTTATAAAACTAGTTGAATAAATAATAGATTAAATGTTTTTTTGTTTCAATAAGGGTGGATCACGTCAATCAGAACATTCTGATATTTCTGATGAATCAGAGATTATACCATCACCGACAACCGAGCCAAGTTTACTTTTTTTTATAGTCTTGTTTTCTTTTTTTTTTATACAATCGATTTTGTATTATTTCTAGTCATTGCACGTCCACAAACAGCTAAATCTGCTCAACAATCATCAACACTTCGTTTTAGTACACATTCGACAACTAATTTGAATCCTACAAGAACATCATCTACTCTTAGCAATTCATCAACTATGAAACTGAAACAATTAAGTGAACGTGAACGACGTGATGCAATGCGACTTCAACGACAACTTAATTTACCTCGTCAAGGTTGGCTTAATCAACAATCTTGATAAAATTCGAGAATAGTGCATGTGTGTGTTGAAAAGAAGATTATATTGTTTTACTTTGTTTTTATATTGATAAAAATCATCAGAAAAGATAGAAAATAATTTCTGCTGAGCAGATAGAAATTTGATTTTTGGTCATTACATAGATGAGTTCTCTCATTCGATTATATTCGAATTCGATCTTTGTTTAAGATATTAATTAATACGTTTAGATTGAAAGAGAATATTTTTTTTAAAGACATAGCTTAAGTCTTTTAGAATCGTTTATTGATATCAATACTTTGAATATAAGCTGCTGGCTTATATAGTTATAATGTGTCCATATTTTCAAAGATTTCCATACTTTTGAAAAAGATTTGATACAAAGTACGACACTATTCAAAGCCAAAGAAAACAAACTATTATTTTTTTATCATGATTCTGTTAAAGTAATTCTCTCGTTCTTCTTTCCTCTTTTCTATTGGCAAAAAAAAAGAATCATTTTGTCTTGGCAACAATCACAACGTACACTTGTAATTTTCTACGTTCTTATTATTTTTATACTGCTCTACCTCGGCAATGGCTGACAATTCGCAATTATGGCCTCCAAAATTTGATGAAAATCAAATTAAAGATCATTCCGATATACCGGTTCATCATAAAACAGTTGAAGAAGTTAACAAGGACGTATATACAGCTCCAGGTAATGTTTCAAACGTATCTGCTCAAAAAATATCTGCTGAAAGAAATTCATCGAATGATGCTCCTAATTCTCGAACTACTCAATCACAACCATTAACCAACGAAAGTGCTGTCAGTAAGGAAAGTGCTAATCGACCAAAATAATTCTTTTTATGTTATATGTATTGTTTTATTCTCGCAAAAGACATAGAAAGGAAATCAAAACGATGTTTAATCACAATCATACAGTTTATCGTTGTTTTAGTACTTTATGAATAAATACAGTTGTATTAGTGTCCATACTGATTATAGTGCTTTTGATAACAATAAGAAAATGACGTGCATACACTTTAATCCTAGTCATCATGGTAGTATAGAACATGAAATCCATATGAAACATTCTATTGATATTTTCGTATGCTTATTTGCATAAATCGTGTCATTGTATCACTCACTACTTAGTTCGAGCATTAAAATTTAGCTGTCTGAGCTGATAAGATTCACATTGATGTGTATCAGAAGTAAACGTTAGATAAAAGAAACAAAAACGATAACTCCTTAGCTTGTTGTCACGATAAAAGAAGACAGTACAAAAAACTTAAAAATAATTTGATGCATATTATTTTATTGATAAAAGAAATTACATATATGTTCAATGATATATGAACTACACTGTCTAGACGTATATCAGTATCGATAAAATTTACAGTATGATAATAAACCATTATTTCATATCTTTGAGAATAGTCAAAACTAGTACAAAGACAAAGCTGAACATACGAATGTCTTTAAAAAAACAGAGCAAACACTCATATTGATCGTATTTATAAAAGTAATTAATTTTGATGAATCATGTATATGTCATCTTACAAATTGAGTTCAAAAGAATTTCTATGACATTTTCATAAGATTACTCTATAATAGTCATCTATACTTTACACTCATCTTATACAATATCAATCAAATCAATCAAATTGTTTAGTTCGGACAATCACGTAAGACATCATTTTGTCAAATAAACTCTTTTTTTAAATTAATTCAACTTGACAATAGAAATTTGAATAGATGAGGTATGTGTTGTGTATATATAAATAAAAAATGTAGATTTTTTTTAAATATTCATGATGACAACTCTTGTCTAGTATTACTATTGTTCAATGAATAAAGAAAGTAAAAAAGAAGTTAAAATTTACACATATGTATATATATACATATATATATAAGTATAGTTCTCAAGTTGCCGTTCGCTTTTATTTGGTCCATTTCTCGATGTCACACATTAAGCTGTTCATTTTTCTTTTTTGTATATATTATTACATCAGCAATCGAGAGAAAAAAACTTTAATATCACGGTCAATTACTAGTTCAGTAAGCACTAACGACAGAGAGAAAAGTATTACATCTTTTCCTCTCTTGTTTTATTCAATTTTAATAGTTATGTATATTTCATCAGGTGAATAACATAGACGCATATACCTATACAAATCTAACACCGTATTGCATAGAAAGAGAGCAAAAGAAAAAGCATCATCATAAAAAAGGACGAGAGTAAGGGTAAAGCAGGTTTATGACCTTCAAGAATATATGTACTTTAATGTTTGTATGCCTATATGTGTACCATTATTTAAAGTAAAGAACATCTCGACGCATATGAAATATAATAGTAATACTTGTTAATAATGGTACTAGTAGAAAAACCGATGAAATAATTCCAATACGTTGTTTATTTGCATGCATAATATCATCTAATGTTGAAACACAATTATTGATAGTACAATTATATGTTGAACGAATTGTTGTCCAAATAAGATGTGTTGAATAATTTATAGTATCATTTTGAAGACTTTGTTTAAGTTGATCATAATAAGCAAAACCTGATGCAACAGCACCTGATAAAAATGCCATATAAAGTGATAGTAAAGCAAGACAAATCATTAAATAACGCCAGCGACGTCGTAATATACCAAATATACCCAAAATAATTGGTATAGCAACTAAACCACTACCGATTATTAAAAGAATATGAGCTAAAATGAAAAATTCATCTTAGTAATAGATTGTTTAATTTCATATTGGTTTATATACTAACGTGCATAAATGGAAAAATATGTTTGTCTACCAAAAGCAGAATTAAGATTAACAACAGTATTATACAATGGTGGCTGAACAAGAAACCCAATTCCTAGACCAATGCCTAACAAACATTGCAAAGTAAGAAGTCCAAATAAAATAAGTGCAATTAATTGAATCGTATCTAACGGTCCACATGGAAAATTCATGGTCGTACGTATAGACCACTATATATCAGTATATTACACCATAATTAATCTGAAAATAAAATAAAATAAATCTTACTAATTTAAAAATATCCAATACATTTATATAACGGTAATACATTGTTATCATATATATTTTTCCTTGTCTATTTTATTCAATCAATTGTTTAAATAAAACAAAACTTATGACTAGACATACTTATTGTTTTTTTTTGTTTTATGTCAAAATAGACAATTAATCGAAAAGAGAAATTCTTTTCTGTATGTACATACTGACATTTCATGTCATGTACTCTGCGCTTTTTTTTTAACAATGAATAAAAGTCAAGAAAAACAAAAAAAACTTATTCAATTATAAATCCTATTGACGATTTCCAATCGATTTAGAAGTCCTTATCTTTTTTAGTCTCATATATATTTCTGTTCTTTCGTTCTCTTACTTTTCGTAGTTGAATCATATAAATGTTATCGATGCCAAGGGTACAAATGGAAATGAATAAATGACGGGTTAAAAAGAGGCGAATAGTGCAAAGAAAAAAAGAAAAAAGAAGAAGAACGAAACTATGATGATGTAGTGACTGTGATTTATGTGTATATGTGTTACAGAGTTGGGAAGACAACGAAGAAGGAGAAAGGACAGAGAACAAAAAAAAAACCTTATTGCTTATACTACTGATGTTACCCTTCTCTTTTTTTATGCCCACATCTCACTTTTCGCGTCTTTATATACATATATATTTATATATATATATATGAACAAAGTTTCAAGACAAATATAACATTGGTCAATACTAATGATATTGGTCAATGAACAATATATGTTGATGCGAATGGATAATGTTCAAGTTTGCTAGTTAATTTGTGAATATCGAACAAAAAATGACATCATAAAGATGAACAATAATCATAAATGTCCTTATATTCCTATGTAAGAATATATTTTCGCATTTACTCGTATACAATGACATTTGATAATGATTATCTTCAGGATGTATTAGAGAATGGCAAAGACAAGTATATGATTTAACAACGTTTAAATTACGTTGAAGGTTATTTTTTTTCTCATGCAATTGAATTGTAGAAAGTAAAGTCCTTCGTTTGTAGGCTATCGTTACAATAAATGTCATTGAAACTTGAAGTGAACAAATTTTAATGTAAAATTGATTGATTGATATGTATAATAAGATGAGCAAATAAGATTAAATTGATTCTTTTTTTTTTTCATATTCTTGAACAATAAATACATTTCATTCTCGAGTAATCGTAAAATTTAAAAAAGAAAGAAAAGAAAAGACCGATATGAAAATGTGTTACATTAAAAATGAATTAAACATATTTAATGTTTAGTGATTCTATTTTCTTTGATTATATGAAACTTATCGATTAAACAAATCGTTTGTGGATCTTGTTACAATATGTTCATATCTATGCAATTTTATTTGCACATTGAAGATCCAAACGATCATTTCTTTTCAAGGCTTCATTGACAATTATATACCGGAATCCTGTAATACTACTGTACTGATTAAAATACATCCTTACATGTTAATAAATGCTTTGATAAGTGTAATATCAACCTAGTTTTATGTATTTAATGAACAAAATATATTTACATTTGATATTTATTTTTATGTATTATGTATATATACGAATGATTATTCATTTTATATTTTATATATCAGACAAAGATGTTGATAGATTTCGATAGAAAAATCATCTTATATATTAGATTGATATACATCTATTCTTGAACTTTATCTGTTTTTGCTCTTTGAAAATAAAAAGTAATTTTTCTAAGTTGCACGATTTTGAAATGTGATACGAAGAAGTAATATGATATAATTAAAGAAAGAAACAATGGTTTCGTTTGTCTATTCGAACAAATACGAATAGCTTTAGAAGTACTTCGTTTGATCAAGTTTATTCATATGTGATAACATGAAGTATAATAAGAAATGCTTTACTTTATATCTTTATGTATTAACAATTCGTTTTGTGTTTCGATAAAAAAACTTGACGAATCAATAAAAAGTAATATCTTCAAACATCTTACAATTAAAGCAAACATTACTTGAAAATGTGTATTATAGTTGTATCAGTTCTACTGGTTGCTCAATGTCAAATTTAGTTATGGGACACGCATTAACAGTATTCATTCCATAAGTCCCATAAATAAGAACTAGACATTATAAATTTGAAAGACTACAAATAATAACAAATTTTCTCTATAATATCTCTATTAATAATATAGGAAGTAAGTACTAAAAGAGCAAATATTTCGGCAGTTTGAGAGCTGATCGTGAATATTAAGGCATTTGATTAAATTCTGTTCTCAAAAATTTTGCTCCACAGATCAATGCTCATCTCAATGCATAGAGCTGCTTATATTGTTCTCTTTATTATGATTCAATAGATATTTCAATTTTTGGCAATTATTCAAACGAAGAAATATGACAAGATCCTCACTATCTTATCAAGTTGCAAAGTTCAATTTTCTACAAATTTCTTATTTTCTTTGTGATTCAGTAAGTGGCATCTACATTTCCTACAAAAATTGTTTTCAATTCTTCAAGATTTTTTCAAGTTTGAAGCAGATATCAAAGGCGGCTTGATATTTGCGATTGGCCTCTACATAAAATACGCTTCAAAAATTACCTATTAGTATTTCACTATAGTCAATATTTGCTTAACAAAAATTGGTTATGTGAGCGCCTAAAAGAAAAATAGATGTTTATAGAGTATTTGAATCTTTCACAGCTCTCTGGTTATATGAACCATTAGTTCAACGTCATACGAGAAGAAAAATAAATTCTTTGCGAATTCTACAAAAATAAATTTGTTCTGATCACACGTATCATATTTAATACACTTGTTTTAGGATTTTATTTTGGTGTTAGCGAACGAAACAGTCATACTCAAATCCACACATCCTTGTGACGGTTTGTACATGCGACGAAAAGTTCGATCACCAATTGAACGACTTATTTCCTTCTATAAATTAACTATAAAAGTATGTATGATCTTTTATTTCGTTATATTTTTATTGACAACAAATTATGTTAGTTTATGCCTAAGGAAACTAAACATTAAAAAATGTAATAATTTTCGTGTTAAAATACTAAAATAATTAAAGAAGTTAAGATTAATCAAACTTTTCCAGAAACTATGAGATTTGGAATCAAATTTATTTTTGATGGACCTTCTAAACAAATAACTACTTCCAGATGAAATTATCTATTTATTGATCAAAAGATTTTTGACATTTATTTGCTTTGATACTAGAAAATTAGATCATAGAAGTTCGATAGACTATTATGTATAATAATTTTCTTACCATAAAAAAAAAGTGTTCAGTAAAAATGATTTTGTGTGCTTCTTTTATAAACCACGACAAATATAACATCTAAAGTCAAGTCTACTGTATATTTTTCCAACTTACTAAATAGAAAAATTATCAGTTTATACAGATAAACCAAAAAGTTGTATTGTTTAGCATATTTCTGTATTATTAAAGCAGCTATGTCATGTGTTTCCTTTTTTATCTAGCCGAATTTGTGCTAACTACTATTTTTTCTTTAGTTTTCAATTTTTGATTAGAAACCAAATTTCATAAACTATGATTCCAAGTAATTATACTTCGAAATATTATTTTAAATAAAAGTTATTCTTTGGTACACGATAATTTTTTTTCTTCAATACTTTTTATGTTTATATTATATTTATTGTTATCGGTGATGTTTTGGATATGTATACATAGACTTTGATTCTTTTCAACCAAATTTAAAATCATTGTCCTCTCTATATTAATACATTCACTTTTTAGGAAATTAATTTCATTTTAATAGTAACTGAGAATAATTATAATATAATTCAACAAATATTAAGAAAATTATCCTTCGAATGTTTTGGAAATTGAGAAATTTTATCTATACATATACATATATATATATATACATAAACCACTTTTGAACAATAAAATCGTGTTTGCATCTCTTTCAAAATTGTATGTTACTCTGTTTAAGGATTTATATAGGACATGAAGATTAAGACTAAATTGGTAAATACATATTGGTATCAAGTGGAACTTGTTCAATATATTCATCATACGCTTCAGTCAGATCAAGACGAATAAGATGAGGATATTCAATAATGAGTAACTTTCCATTGCGATAGTTTTATTTTTGACATTGTTTTCTATTTTGTACTTTGCAATTAATTCAATTTAACGTGTTCATACATGGAAATAATTAAGAAGTTCCACAAGAAAAAACTCATATTTCAAAAGATGTTCATCATATAATGATACTTCACAAATACATGTAAATAATCCACCTGGAAAATTATTTGTAATACGTTCATAAAATGTCAATGTAAATGTATACGAATAGACATGAGAATGATCTTCATTTGCATTTGAAAAATAATCAACACAAGAAATAATTTGATTAGGTTTAAAATCTCTGAATATATGTTGAATATCCTCATGTGATATTAAATCATTTTCATGATAAAAAAGAATGGATAAATAAATATTAAATTTGAAGTTGTTTAATCATGATATATGATTGATGATATTTGTCTTGAAATAATTTCCATCAACAAATGATACTGTGCAAGAACATGGAAAGTACAAACTGAGATGTTTTAAATTTAACATTCGATGTAAAAGTAACATGACTAATTTATCATAGAAACGTATTTCCAAATCACAGAACAAGGAAAAATATCTTAGATTTAGTAGTTTTTTTCTAAAAAAAAAAAAAAACAAAAGTTTAATAATTTGTTTCAATAAATTAGGAATTTAGAAAAGTAAGCTTTATTGATTTTTAAGATTCAAGGGCAAATTCAAGTATGTTTCATATTAACATAGAATGCAAGAAGTTGGTTGAAACGGTCGTCAAGTTAATAAAGACAATTGTCAATAGAATCTAGTTTAGCATGTAGTTTTAGCAAAGTTGAAGAAGAATTGTCGAATGATATTTTTTGATAACAAAATACAAATGCATCAAAATTTAAATATTGTAAATTCGTGAATTTTTTATAGATTTAATCACAAGTGATAAAAACTGTTTTTTTTAAATATATGAATTAAAACGGGTGTGAAGACATTCGTTCATACATCAAGTATTGGTACTCGAGATATACTTACTCATTCATGTGTTAGAAATTTATCGAATACAGTTAGATGAGTGGTCCACGAATGGGAATACTTTTCTAGAAAAAGCCAAAAGTTGGGTCGAGTTTCTTAGATCCATTGAGATCTCTGATCTATAGTACATCTAAATACAAAGAAATGTACCTTTTGGTTATTTTAAATAGTATGAGCAAGTATTGATTTGAAAAATCAAATATTTGTTTGACATAATTAATATTTAATAAACCATTCAACATCAGCACAGTTACATGTTAGATATTGTTGATCAAATCGTTTTTTTGGGTTGAGTGCTAAATTTAAAAAGTAATGTTTATCTTCATCAGTAATTATTATAGAAACAAGATGATGCATGTATTTTGATCGAAATAAGTGCCGAGATGAGATATGATGATAGTAGAATTCGACTGCAAACATTATTGGATAGTATTAGTTAACTGTAAATCCATATTTTGTGAGTAATTTTTTTATGTATGTTGAAGCAAAGTTTTTTTTTGAAACAAAAATTCATGTATGTTTTATTACCTAGAGCTCATTTTTAGGTTTCACAAGTGCACATGAGAAAAACAGCGAGTTACACAGATATTTGGTGGTTTAGAAATCCAATGGGTATAAGCGAATAATCATTTCTTTTGATTCATAATAAGAGAGTTTAATCAATTGGGTACAATTCTTTTTACAGATTCAAATTTTTACTATATACATTCAAAAGTTGATCAACTGTCTTGTCGGCAGTGATTCGAAGATCCATAATTTTCTTCAATATGTATTTTTTATGTGAACCGCTTACTAATTCATTGATCATATATGAGAAATGATTAACAAGTTGTCACTCAAACTGAAATTATATCACATAGATTAGATTACAATCGGAGTCGGATAGCCATTAATTATCTACTGGATTATTTCTATTATGTTTTCATTGAACATAGTCAGTCATGTTTTCCACTAGTCAAGCATGATTGCTCCATGAATAACTCTGAACAACATGCATACATTTATGAGGTTTGATATTGGCATCTTTCGGAAAATTTCGAAAACTATTTGTACTGATCGCCATGATATTGTCAGATATATATAGGCTGCTTTATTGTATTCTGAATCGGTTTCGATAATAATTTCATATCGACACAAGTTGCGATTAAATCGATCCAAAATTGATGGCCTCAAACGCATTGATGTTATGCTTAAGGCCAAACCGATTGATATATACAAATTTACATGATCGAAATAAACGTGCTAATAGATCGTTCTGCTATGTATTGATGAAAATCAGAATCGTAGTTTTACATAATCACTTTGTAATGGCCTGAAAGATGAGCCATTGTATTAATTTATGACGAAACTATAATACAGACTACAAAAAAAAATCGAGACTCAAGCCAAATGGATTGTCATTTAAATATATTTTAGTAGCTCGAATAAACTAATAGCATACTAATCAAAATACTGTACATCTACATATAATAAATACCTTTAAACTCAGAAAAAATAACAAACTAGGTAGAACATAGTCCATGATATGTGTATCATGAAAGAAATTTTTCACTTGTTTTTATGCTGTTATAACTAATAATGTCAGTGATAAAGACGAGCGTTAGTAATTTGAAGAATATTTCAACACTACGACTGAATCTAAGTAGAACAAAAACTTCTTTTCTAAGAACACTCTGTTGTCTTATTTTATTTCATTGAAATATTTCATGAAAACAAAAAGTAAAATCTTTCATTTGCTATGCATTTAAAGATTTGGATCATTTGAATAATCATTCCAGAGTTGATCTATTGATTTTCCACCAGCAAATTGATTCCAAGAATAATCGGAATAAGTATTACTACGTAAATCTGCGTCAAGCTGATCGATTATATTTGGATAACGATTTTCACACCAAGCTAAAAAACGAGCAGTTACTCGATATGCATTTGTATAATGTTGATTACGATCAAAATCTGGTAACCACCAATTAGCAGCTGGATTATTTCTACCATATTTCCATCGAACATAATCTGCAATACCTTCAATTAACCAACCAGGATCACCACGTGGATAACGTTGGACAACATGCATACATTCATGTGTAAGAACATCTGTATCTTGTGGATTATTTCGAAGCCAATATGCACTAATCACAATAGCATCACCTGATGCATAGGCTACTCCATCGTATCCTGGCTCAATTGTAACGCGAACATCACGAGTACATGAATTTATATTGAATCGATCGCACATTTGTGGCCTAAAAAATATATATAGATATAATATTTCATTTAAAAGATTAGAATATAGGTGAATGAGTAGAGTTTACATTGTAGCAAAAAATGTATCAATACATTTTTGTCTAGTGTCTGGATGAAAATTAGGATCATTATTGAACAGGGTCATTTTGTAGTTGCCTGAAGTATATGCCACTATGTCAGCGGACGAGAAGTCCACAATAACAGCTATTACAATAAATATTATCGTGCGTATAGCCATTTCAATTTGATGTATACTATATTGTTTCTATTAGTGTCTTCGTTTATATACTTTTCAATAAGCCAAAATAAAACGAAGTATTTTATATATACGTCAATATATTTTTTTTCATTCATCAACGATTTTATTTTCTCGTAAAAATAAAGCAGTGACTTGTGCAGATGGACTGCATCCTGTTCTTTATGTTTAAATGAAAATATAATTTTGATCAATTGCGAACTAATACTTTCTCATGTTACTTCTACAATTATTGTAGGATTCAAATAATTTATAAGCTGTGATTCAATTACAAGGTGATTATTGTGCAAGTCCGATTAATTTGCAAAAATAGAAACCAATTTTCTCATGACGAGCACGTAAGTAAAGTTAGCACCAGATTCAAGTTTTTTCTGTCCAAATTCTTCTCTGTATCTGAGTTGACTCTTGTTCAGGTTGAGCTAGGTGCCGAATTCGATTCTGAATCGAATGGTGATATTTTCAGATCAGGTTGCCCATCAAAAATGGCACTTCATCCAGAAATACTGATTTTGCCAGATTTTTTTGCAAAATATTCTGCGTACGGAATCGCTATACTATCTGAGTTGAATCTAAAAGTGGTTTAGTTGGATGTAGAATTAAATTCTGCGTCGAATGATACTATTTTCGACTAGGGTGAGGGCAGGGGATCATAGAAGGGCGAATGCTATAGTGAGGGTGGAAAGTTTTTTGCTCGATGACTCTAGTTGAAAATATTATCATTCGACGCAGAATTTAATTCTGCATCCAACTCAACCGCTGTTAGATTCAACTCAGATAGTATAGCGAATTCGGACGCCGAATATTTTGCAAAAAAATCCGGAAAAATCAGTATTTCGGGATGAAGTGCCATTTTGGATGGGCAACATGATCTGAAAATATCACCATTCGATTCAGAATCGAATTCGGCACCTAAATCAACCTGAACGAGAGTCAACTCAGATACAGAGGAGAATTCGGACAGAAATAACTCGAATCTGGTGCTAACTTTACTTACGTTAAAAAATTCTTTTTACTTTACCTAACATTATTCTTTTCTGTATCTTCGAAAAAAATTATTTATTCATTTTTGTCTTTAAAAGACAAAGATATAATGGTCTTTTTTGCTTTTGTCACCATCCCTTATGTTAACAAAATCATCAAGATCATGTTCAGAAACAGAAAACAATTAAATGAATAGATTTTAAAAATCAAAATAGTCATAATATATGTACTTTTCTAAAAATAAATTCTCATTCATTACATTATTGATCTACAACATAATACGTGCTTGAGAAATCACATTTCTCTTGCTGGAATAGTTATCTTGAACAATCTTTATTATGAGCTTGAAACAGGTATTCGTTTTAGAAAGGCAAATACCCACACCTGGACAGCAATGTTCAATATAACATAGTTCAACGAAAAAGAAAAACAGTACAATTAGCGAGTGACAAAGAGCAAGGTTAATTTTAATGAAACATAGATAATAGATTACCAGAATATTCAGAATGTTAAATGATTTTTTTTTGTTTTCGCCATTTTACCTAGTTACACGAAGCGAGCTCGATTTGAGTTTAATATTCATTCGCTACCGAGTGAAAAATTAGTTCTTAACATTGTTTTCAATGATTATGTATTTCTATTAACTATATCAGATGAAGAAAATGATGGTACTGAATTGTCGACTAATTCATTATTTAAACATATAATAAAAAATGATCTTGATCAGGCAAGTGACGAACAGAAAACACCATTATCATATGTCCGAGTACCTTTACCAAAGATAAGCATAAATCGTAAAGAAAAAGCAATTCAATTCAACTTTCTGTTAAAAGGAGTAAAATTAGGCTGTTATTGCACATATATACACATATAATACTTAACAACTAATTATTGTATTCATTTACGAAAGTTTATCAATTCTAAAGAAGGCTTACATACTCATGGATTGTCTGCTAGCAATGAATTTATCATTGGAATACAGAAGATAATCGCTTGTGATCTTGAATATCGTGATTTACCATTTAAAGACACTATTCGATTATCTAAAGACTGTCAACCAATAATTTACATCGATAAATCTAGTGCAAAAGCTGGAAACTTTTTCGATTATTCATTAAATAAAATGCCATTTCTATTTTTGATATAAGCAATAATGATTTTATCTAAGAACGAAAGTAATATTGATAATAATGATCAAAGAGTATATTGTTAAAATTTGTCAGTATTTAAAATTTTTTTTGTTGTTGTTATTTTTGATAGCTTATAAATGTGAAGATCATGATTGATTGAAGTCACACAGCTTTTTAGTAAAACCAAAACCACAATATTGGCAAATACATTATGGTGAACATCGAATCAGTATCTATAAAGGCTTCTTCATTGACAAATATTATTTCTGGTTTGAACTGAGCTGACAAATACTAACGTGTATAGGGTCATTTAACTGCTGCTACTTCATTTTAAAACAAGAAAAGGTCAATAGATTAAAAGTATACATGCATCAGTGGTTCCAGATCTTCTTATTTTGTTAGAATGACTCCTACCACAATACGTCAAAATTGAGATGCTTTAAAGCTCGAAATACTACATTTATTTGATATTGATATTAATGATTATAAGCAGGAATTTTAGAAATGGACATTACCAACAAAATAGACAGTGAGCAATGATGGAACTAATGATATGGTCGATAATTTGAATTTTATTCCATGTTACAATCAATGCACTTTCCAGATTTCAGTTCAAGATCGACTTGATATTGAAGCACTCAAAGATCGACTCAAGTATCGAGTAAATAATGATGAGCAACGGTATTGTTATGTAGCTGATAAAGGTGAAAAATATTCTGTCGACTGAAGAAAGGATCATTTAAAATAAAATGCGTTTCTTTGTGTGTTTGTCATAGATGTGATATAACCAAACATGTGAAAACGGAAATTAGACGTCATAATACCCATGGAGCATCCAATCGAGATGTACTCATTTTTAGATCCTGAACATTAGTGTAATTACCCTTAGCGTAAAGACTTTGATATAACTATACGTAAAAAGTTGAGAAATTTGAGTTGTTTTGGTGTAATGACTTTTCGGATAATGACTTTCATATGATAGGATATAATTATGAATTTTTTCTTCGGAACTGTTTCGGTTTCCTTATAAGGAATGCACGAAAGAAGTCGTTATCTTAAAAGTCATTACACCAAAAACAACTCAAATTCCTCAACTTTTAACATATACTTATATCAAAGTCATTACTGTAAACGTCATTACACCGATAGGGCTGTAATTCCTGAACACTTAGTAAGAGTAAATGAAGAAAAAGTTGTCCCAGATGTAACGGGATTATGTCATCACTCGATTTAGATTGACTTGTATACTGACACTCAGTTTCGATGTTGTGAAAATAAGAAGCTGTGAAAAAAATGCAATTATAATTGAAGTATCGTCTTTTATAAACGGAGAGGAGCAGAACTAGTAAGGCTTCAATTTCAATAATATAAAATAGTGTTCTCTCAAAACTATTGATGGTTCTCATAGCGTTATATACGAACAATTCGTGTGTGCAATGATAATAACATTGAAACATGCAGAGTAAAACATTGTTAAGCAGTTTTTACTTTATTAAGTGAGAATTGATAACCAAGCGTGAGATGGTCAATAATGAAATTCGATTTTTGTCATTGTAGTGCATGTGAAATTTTAGTGACGCAAGTGTGATTTTTCCCAAGTAGAATCTATTAATTTTGTCTCATTAAAAACCCTATGAGGAAAACGCTTTATGCCATGAGAGTCAGCTAGTCGAGCTGTACAAACTGGTATACATCTGATTCAAAACAGTGCATCGTGCTTAGATGCCTTTATTTGTCAGCCAAAGCTAGCTCTACAAAACAAGATAGCTTTCGTCGACATCTGAAACTTTGAATTGAGCACGATCGGACTCGACTCTCATGCAGCTACTTTTAAACGTATTTTTCTACATCCAGTATGCCATTGCTCCTTAGAGACAAAGAAAAAAGGCAAATAATAAAAAAACATTATTCAATGGTTTATTTGCCTTTTAATATAATAAATTGAGAAACCGTATATTACAAAATGCTTTTTCTTTTGATCTCTAACTTCAAACTGAAAAATTTAATGACATCCCATTAATGCACTTTTTGACAAGCTTCTTGAAGCAAACACTCAATTGTGCGTATAAAAAGAGGGGGAAAAATGCTATAATTTATAATGAAAAACGTTCAATCTCAGTTGGCTGCATCATATTATTTCAGCATTCAAAGAAAACGAAAGTCACACTGAGAAAAAATCGACAATTGTATACTAACAAAATGAGAAGTGATTTGTATCTTTCTCTCTTTGTTCTTTGCACACTGTATGAAATGATTTACGGGGCGCATTTCCGTGGTGGCATTATTTCATGGTAAGTGTATTTATTTAACGTTTGATCTATAACCCGATATCGTATGTCCTACTATTTATGTGTTTCTTCTTAGGCGTCCCTTAAACACTACACCATCGGGTAGCTATGCCGAAATTCTTATACATCAAAGGTATTTTTGGAATCGACAATGGGGTAGTTTTACTCCACCTTATTGTTCTGAATCAACTGTTGCTGCTCAAACATTGATTCCTGTCAATTCATACATGATATGTTTACAAAATTGTTCAAGTTCTAACTATGCTTCGCTTTCAACTGAGATGACAAGTACAGATTGCGATGCAAACTCGCTAATTGAATCATGGGCCGGTGAACGCTACGATGCTTTGGTGCTGCCTTTGACAACGTCAATTACGATTGGCTTTGTCTCGAGTGCATGGTTTAACTCACTCTACATTGGCGGCGGTGGAGATTGGTCAATTGTTAATCGATTAAATTTAGGTTTGAGACCCGATGGCTACATTAATACAAGTCCTGTTACAAACACATTACCAGTAGTTTTTGTTCCTGTGAATACATATACAGTGCACGTTGTGCAAATGGCAGATAACGATGCTACCGACATATTGGAATGTCGTTGGTCCAATTCAGCATCTGCTACGAACTATAACCGTAACGATGAATGTGGCGGCGTCTGCAGTGGGCTGCCATCTTCAACTGTGCTCTTTCAATCTAACTGTACATTAGTTTTTACCTTACCAACAACTGATCTTTATTACGCCTGTGCACTTCAGATTGAAGATTACTATGATTCTTCTTCCACATCTCCATTGAGTTCGGTTCCACTACAATTCTTGTTCTATGCATACACGCCTTCATCAAGCGCTTGTGCCACTCGTCCAGCAATCATTGGTGAACGTCCAAATAGAGGTATGAGTGTGAACTCTAGTTTAATTTAAATTGAATCATCTAATAATGTTTTTCTTGTATTTCTTCCATTTTTTTAAGCATGCATTGGCGTTCCAATAGGTAAGTGCAGTTGGTAATCTTCTCTATTCTCTCATATCTAACAGCTATCGTTTAGGTGTTCAGTTGACTGAAACTGTAATTGCACAGACATACTGTACTGGTGAAAGTATTGTTGACTTTGTCACTAGCTCACCTATTGGAATGACACATAGTACGATTGCTAATCCGAGTACTGGTAAGCAGTTTTCAGTTTTTCAGCTAGAATAAACGACGTTTCTCTGTTTGAAATTTAATGACGTAGATCTATGGACAATGGCATTGACTTGGACACCTAATGCAACACAATCTGGTCCTCAAGGCTTCTGTGCTGGTGCAATTGACAATCATAATCTGCAGTCAGACCCATGGTGTATTACATATCTAGTAGGCTATACATCACCGAATATCATTCGTCCTACGGTTGTACAGGGATCAGCAAGTCCAGTTGGTACTGTCTTTGCAAACCAATCGATATTTTCAATAATGGGTATGTATTTTTTGAAAATATAGCTAACCTCTGTTTTTAACTGTATTTGTTGCTCTCTATTTTCTACTGTACCTACAAAGCTACAAGTACCGTTGGTCGTCCAAGTCGTAATGGAACAAACGTCTGTTTCAATGATGCAGCTACAAATACCTCAGTCATATGTTACGACGCTGGATATGCTACGAATATATTTTATAATGAATATACAGTCACGATAATTACAAATGTAACATGGAGTTATGGTCATACGTATTATGTAACAATGGATAGTGGATTTGCTAGTGGGAATGTATTCTGTCGTAAGTCTCTTGGTGTTGGTCTTTGGAAACGAACGATTAAATTTTTTATCATGGTCTTTGTAACTTGACAGATGCTGAATCAGCACCCATCACCGATACAACATTTTGGCAGTTCAATATCTGGAACCCAGCAGTTTCGAGTACAACTACAACTACTACAACAGCACCTACAACACACACAGTGACAACGAGAAATGTCTCGGTTACAACTGTAAATACACTAGTGAGTTTTGAGTGATAGATATTGTTTTGGCTTGTAAACTATCTATAGTGAACACTATTTTTCATTATTACAGCTTACTACAACTGGCATACTTGCCACAACTACGAACATATTGAACACTACTAGTACGACAACTACCACTACTACAAGCCTGGCAACTAGTAAGAGACTACTTGATCTATTTTGTCTTATTTCAGCATGTATCTCTCTGTACACAGGTACTACAACTGTTATTGCTATCACTACAACTCAGTTGGTCACCGATATGCCAGTTATGACCCCAAAGGATCTGGTAAGTTTTATTCGCTCTAAGTATTCACTTTTTCTCAATATTCTTTTTTATTCCTCGTCTTCTAGGAAGAAGCCTGTAAACAACATATTGCTATTTTCACAGTTTTCCAGTACATTGCTATACTGCCCTTCTATATTGCTGGAATATACATGTTATATACAAAAATGAACAACATGTTCAATCCAAATATGATAGCAACCAAAACGAGATACAAGGAACGATTGAAGCACTTAGCTGTAGAAGAACAATCAAGGCAATTAAAGCAACAGCAATTAGCTCGAAAAGAACAATGACAACCAACCGTAGTTGGATCGGCATTTGTTTGACGCTAGTGTGTCACACAAGGACACATATGAAACGAAAAAATGCTTACATAAACTAAAATTATAAACTGTTCTGTCTCATACTCAAATTGCATACACTACATTGATTTCTGCTCTTCTATTCTTAGTATAGGAGTCGTTGGCATTGTTTAGATGTGATATTGGAATGTTCTTTTTCGTTTCGTTGTAAAAATTTTCTAACTCTCTTGCTTTTAAACTATTATCTACTTGCGAGAAAACATCCTTAGGTGTCTAACTGGAATCTCGTTCATTCGTGCATCTATCGATGGAGGATGTTGTGGCAGTAAAAAGTTAAAAATTTCCATCGATGATTGGTCCTGTCTGAGTTAGAGGCTTTTTTCTTGTTTTCCAAATGAAAAATAAAAGAAATAGGAATATTCAGGATCCCATACAGAAAAGCCGCAGAAGGCGGAAATTTGCTTTGGAGTTAGTGATATGAATCGGTTTCAGTGTGTGGAATGTGATCGAGGGTGTGCTTTCAAATCAATCTTTTAGAAACTAAACAACTACGCGGTGACAATGTCGAAGCTCGCTTAAGGACTCATCGTCAAGTATGTTCAGAATCTATAATTGCATATCGCTCAATATGGAAATTATATTAAAGTAAATAAACGTCAAATAATTAACTTTCAATAACCTTGAATAATGTTGAAAGTGATTACTATTATCTCTAAATCTTTCTAAAAAGATGAACAAAGCACAGACATCATATGAATTCAAATGTAAACGATGTGCTTATAGATGAATTTTCAGGATGCGGCTGTGAGTTTAACTGTGACGATAGAAGAAGAGAACACTGACACCCACCGACTCACAATCATTCACACCCGCAAGATTAAAGTTTCAAAAATACTTATTCGAAATATGTCTGAAAGCATTATGAATTTTAATTTTTTCGAACATATAAGATTAATCTTACAAGGGTAACCCCACCAACTGATAAAAAGCTTTAAGGCTCATGTTTACGCCATAAGTAGTGCTTAGTGAGACTAGATCAGTCCTAAAAGGATTTCCTTGAATGGGCCTATTTGACTAAGATATGAACATTTCAAGTTTAGGATCGAAAATGTAGATAGATTGCCGGTTGTGCATGAATTACAATACTAACATATATCAAGACAGAATTTACTGTTGAAACGCTTATCGATAAATCGTGAAGCTGTTGAAAGAATTATGCTGTGACGTTTACTTGATGATCTAGCTGTTACTTAAAGGAAGCACCAAGATTGCAGCAAAAAGTCATACGATCGATCGCTTTTCATCACGTGTAGTGGGTGTCGAAAAGACCTATGTTTTGATCATTTTGTCGTTAGTTATTACATTCACTAAACTATTATGTATAAAAAAACTAACAACTCGTGTTTCAGTAGTTCTAACGATTTCGTTGTCTGTTCTAGTTTTTCCATCCATTTCACCAGCGAATAAAAGAGTTTTATTCATGTCTACACCGCTCTCATGATGATTTATGGAAAATGCGTAAAAGACTTCAATCTATAAGTATTTTGAAAAATAGATTTTTCCTTTGACACATGTTAGTATTATAATTCATGCACAACCGGCAATCTATCTACATTTTCGATCCTAAACTTGAAATATTCATATCTTAGCCAAATAGGCCCATTCAAGGAGATCCTTTTAGGATTCATCTAGTCTCACTAAGCGCTACTTATGGCATAAACATGAGCCTTAAAGCTTTTAATCAGTTGGTGAGGTTTCCTTGTTAGTAAATAATAAATCATTTGTTTTATAAGAAACTAAGAAAGTCGATATATTTCAGAATAAAAAATTAGAAGACTTCATTGCAAACTGTAGTAAGTAGAAGTTTTGATGGAGAAATTAATGTTTGATCTGTGCATAAAATGCTTTTGATTTATTGACAACGCTAAGTTTTATTCATTCAACATTTTTCATCGATGAAGGATTGCCATAATGACTAGATAACGTTCTTTTTGAATGAAAGAAATGATTATCTCAACTCCATTATAGCTAGACAAGATATGATTCAAACAAAGTTTTTATTTCAAAATTCCAATTTAGTAGTACATTTGAAATGGATACCTTAATCAGCTTCAAACAACGCTTATAGATCTGTTCGATCGATGCTGGATTCTATCGTTTAATACCAATAAGAAGTTTTAACTAAATTGATGCAACAAAAGAGCAAACTAGAGATATTTTATATGTACTGTCCAGGAACTACTATCAGCTGCAAATACAATTTAAATAAATTCAAATTTTATAATTAAAGCAATATATTTCATATAAGTTAATTGACATTTCGAACTGCAGCAAAGTATGATTATAATACATAAGGTATTGAGAACTATTAATAATGTTAATTAAAAAGATTTATTTAATGTTGAAGTGAATGAGTTTCAATACTTTTCTAAAACGGAATACATTGTTTAATTTTAGAAAATGGAAGATTATACCAACATTTTATTTTGCGATCATTACGGACAGAAATATATTGGAAGAAATTTAGCAAATATTATCAACATTTTTCTCACTACTGTACTGTTAATTGCGAATAATTATTGAAAATCTCAACTGATGCCGAGCCGGCGTTGGTCCTGAACAATAAGAAGCTATGTTCTTATTAAGAAGCTATGTTCTTATTAAGAAGCTATGTTCTTATTAAGAATCAATAAAATCTAATGAAAGTCAATATTTTCAAATATGTAATTAAGATCATATATTGAGTGAACATATGGAGAGACTGTCGGTGTGAACATTTTTTTCACTAACAGTCGTACTCTCATACTCACACTCACATCTATATCCTCTGCCACATATTTTTTCACAGATCAACAATTATACTTCATAAATTTCGATGTTTATTGTCAAAGAATCATTGTTCATATATGTAATAATTTCGAAATCAAAAGTATAATGAAACTGAAATACATCCATGCGGTACATTTGATTGCTGTCGACGTTGTAGTTGATATCAAAACTGTACAACTAGATACGGCAACTGTTGTTGATTTCGTTGTTGTAATTGATGGCAAAGGTGTAGTTGTTGACGTATTACTTACTGTTGAACAACTTGAGTACAACATTATGTCATCAAGACCGATATCACCCAAAAAAGATCTATTTTTTGTGTGACAGAGAGAAAAGCGTGTGATAAACGAGATAAACTCACTTTCCGACAATGCCTTCGAAGACAATTTGAACTATGCTACTTTGAATGCTCGGTATTGAATATTGTCCTTTCGACCACACATCACCTAAAGAATTTTGATTGCATTTTTATATGTTGGATACGAGAGAAAAGCAAAAAAAACCTTGATTCCCTGATCGTGTCCAAACGGGTTCTCCACGTTCACCATCAATTTGGATGTAAACATTGAGAGTATCAACATCTTCACCATACATATGATACCTAGACGCATAAATGGTGATTCAAATGGGTGACCTAGTGTTCCTTTACGTGAAACTTAATAGTGCTGTACAAAATAACCTACTTGTAGCCAGAGAACATTAGAAAGACGGATGCCTTCCAACATGAAAATCGCTTTCAAGTTCGCACTCTCTGCATAATGCAGATCACAGTGAGATATTCCACATTCTAAATGAATGAGGCCGCTTCATTCTTTTTCATAGATTTGTATCCGTTTTATTTGAGTTTAAGGGCATCTTGGAATGAATTATAAAGCAGAACGGTACAATATTGGTATCCATTGTGAAGTATAGATGAAATAACGTGCTTCTATCTTAGGATTTTGTTTTTGCAACAAATGTGTTAGTTGTTAACTAACTTCTGGGGAAAAGTTACGTGCCATCTATAGATGAACACACACAAACCTTGTTTCTTCAGTTGGAAAAGAAATTTTTCGATATAATAATCAATGTTTCTCTAGTAAAATGGCTCTTGAAAATGTTTCTCGCACATTCGCAAAACATACCAGAATTCTAAACAAGCGGGCCCACGAATAGGCTCTGATATGATACGGCATGTATTATTGGATTGTTGCGGGAAACTGGTTTCCATATAGATATACCAACCATCGCTTGTACCAAGAGTATGGTCTAAGTAAAGATTGTAAAAAAGAATTCTACAAAGAATCAAGTTCTAACTAACCGACACTCGGACCGGTCTCGTCGGACAGTGTTGAACCCTGTATCAATTCCCATTGAAAGTCAGCAGTTACATCGTGCATCCATGATGGACAGAGAACACCTTGTTCGAAGTTACAATTAAATCTATTGGACAATATAGTTGATGCCAATCTAGAAAGAACAGAAATAAAAAAGAAAAGTGCTTGTCTTGAACTAGAAAAATATTTTACTGTTTCACTTGTCAAAAAACAATCTATAAACTGGCCGGTTAAGCAAACGTTTTAGTTCTCAATACAAACCGGATTATGTTGTCTGATAACATCAGAAGTTTTATAAAACAGCACATGCTAGGTTTTCCTGCGAAAAATTATTGTTTTTTCTTGTTTCTACAGCTCTGGTTTTCCAAAAAATTGTAACCCATTAGGCTGTGGAATTTCTAACTTGAATTGATGTTGCATTGTCAAACAAGTGTCAGACTTAAATCATATTATTTGAACACTTCTTTCTGTGTACTGAGAAGAGCGCACTTAACTAGTGGAAGAATGTATGACTGTTGTCCTTATCAAAATATTATGCATTTCCACTTCATATTTGAAATGATTTATGCTGATCGTCGGATAATGAACATCCAACTTTGAAAGGTCTTTCATGTTTTAGTTTCACATTCAATCTGAATGCGTTTCTAAACATGAAATTCTGAATGAATATGTTCTCCAGAAAGGCTTGCAAGGATTTCAGACGATGAAAGATGACTTGCGCTAGAGTGAGAAGCTGAAACAATGAAAACGTTACTCGTGTTTTCGTCGTATTTCGACTTAGGAAATACAGGGTGAGATCTATTTAGTTATGGACTAAGAGAGTATTATCCTGCAGTTCTTCAGACATACGGCACGGATTAGCGAGACAGTCCTATTGTAACGAAAAAATGATACTTGCTATCGTTCATAATCTATGCAAGAAAACAGATGAGCGTATCCTATTTTATTTTTTACGTGTGCTAGATTTTGCCGGTATTTAAACAAGTGTCAGTTCGTTTCTAGAGGATGGAACGCTTAAATGGATCCCATTATGAAAGTCATTACAATATGAGATTGAAAAATACTAACTGTGTTCTTTTTGCTTTCAAACCGGTGCTAAGATGCGTAGTTCTGTTTGGTGATGTTGAAGAGATTGAAAGATCAACACTAGTCGATATTGAAATCGGGCAATTATCATTAACTAGTCGATCGACAATTTCGAAGTACATTCGCATCCCTCTATAAGCTAGTCTACTCGCTGTATTGGCCACAAAGCGAATGATGATTGTTGATGAGCACAAGTGCGGATAGGCGTAACGTTTGACATTACAGTGTCGGAACGTTCGAGCACTATCGACAACAAGTACATAATCATTCATACAATTGGAAACCATAGATGAACCAATATAAAGGTCGATCAACCACAATTTTATCATTTTATTATCTGGCACTTGAATAGACAGAGAACATTCACCTGCTGTTATTGGAAATAGTGCTGGATAGTCAGAACTGTAAATGATTCCCTGCTCGCTGGTAACATTTCTATTATTTTGACAAATTTTGTATTCTTTACGTGGATCATCCATGGATAGCGGAATACATTGATATTCTATATGGAGATAACTACTATATTGATCATTGCATTGCGGTAATTTCTTTTTCGTCGCAACTATCGAGCATTTTGCGTGATCGGTTGCACAAGTAATTGTCGTCGATGCATCAGCAACACAATCTTCTGGTGTATAAATACAAGAATCAGGTTGCTGAGCAACACCATCATAAACGTTAACAAGAATGATTACATAACCATCCGGGCATTGAATCGTCGTTGCAGACGATGAGCAAACATCTTTCATGGCTACAAACGATGCATGTTGAGCGTAAACAGGGGATCGAATACCAGTGAGAATAAGACAAAGTGCAAGAATTATATGCATAGAGAAAACTATGCCTTCAAGTATGAAAAACAGAAACTTCTCGAACTAACACCAGTAACTTTGATAAATATAACGTTTTATTATGGGCGTCGATTTTTTCAAGATAAAGCTGAGATAATACTATGGGCTGTTTGCAAAGATAAAAGGATTTTATATGATAAATATTGTACATGCTTCTGTAGACTAACAAAGTAAATCTGATAGGCAAATACGAAAGAGAAAATGTACGTTGTGATCGAGAATCAAATCCAGCGCTTTCTCCATTAAGCTAGGAAGCAAATATTATTATTTGCTATCTTTTCAAGTGAATGATTTTTTATTGACCATTGGATTATGCGAGTTAATAATTCTTGTTCAGCTCATGCTTTTAGAGGTCATGACGAGAACTGCTTAATTTATGATACAACCCTAGTGAATTTACTGCCTAAAAGGTCTCCAAAAAAGCACTCTGCTACTATTGTCAGTGCCAAAATTAAATAAAATAGGTATGAATGTCCGATGAATACCTTGGCCAGCACAATGGTTAGCGATTTGGGGCTTCACCAATCGAAAGTGGCAGAGCCTGGAGGTGCTTTCACATAATTATGTGGAAGGTGAAATTGTTGCTAAACCAATCATTTTTGTAAATCTTTCTGAAAAATATATAATGGCGTATTGAACTTCAAATGAAATTTTGATTTCGCCGTACATATTAGATAGAAAGTCTTCAGATCTATAGTTCAAGACACAATGCAAATAATTATCTTCTCACACTTCTAATGTTGAACAAACTGAAATCGTGCACTAGTTCGCCAAAACAATAGAGAATCGTGTTGATATTTAAACAAATTCTCTTACTTTTCATCAAAATATCTTGTCACTCGGATGAAAATCTGAGAAAAATGAAGAGAATTCCTTTAAAAATCAGCGGAATGCTTTATTGTTTTAGCGAGCTAATGCACGATTTCATTTACTCAATGGTAGGAATGGGAGAGGATAATCAATATTTTTCTTTACATCAAAAAAATCACTAATTTTAGTTTTTGTTTCAGATTAATAGAAAAAAATTAATAACATGGTTAAAACGTTGAAGGGATGATTTTGAGGTATCAAATCAAATAAGATAAAAATGATTTAATTTATATCTGAAAAAAAAATTATCCAGGAGGTCATTTTACTTTTGGACTCATGACCAACAATAATTTTAACAATTTTTCTGAAAAAATAGCAGACATCTAAAAGTAACAAAATTTCATAATATTGAATAAAGTTTTATATGTTTTGTGTATTAGGACAACTATAGACGAAGCTAGCAAAATATTTGAAGAAGAGATACATCAATATCAACTCTTTAGTAATTATCTCTTCAGCTTCACGATTTAGTTTCTGTTGAAACAACTGCCATTGAGACAAAGATCATTGTAAAGGAAAAGCTAATAAATTACTTGGTTTTCTTTTAAAAAGTAGCTGTACTAATTGACATTGATGAAGTTTTACAATTCCACATTTTATTAATGCAACAAACCAGTAAAATACAACAGCTCATTATTTTTCGGTCTATACATGACGATCGTATTCTTTGAAAACAAAATTAAAATTGCCATTATATACGATCTGTTACCTCAGTTTGTCTAGTTCCACATTAAAATTGCATAAAATCTTCACAAAAAGACCAGCGTAATCCCTCGAAAGTGGTCCTAAATCAATACGAGTCAATATTGGTTAGAGTACATTAATGTATTTTCTTTCATACAGTACGTTGAACAGATAAAAGAGAAAAGGACAGTACTCTGCTAGAGTTTCATCAGTAAATTTGCCTCTGAAGGTACTCATATAAGTACTCGCTCAGTACGCATACTGATATTGATACCTAATAAAGGACCTAAGTCAGTATAAATAATGATAATTTTCAAAGTACCCATATCGGGTACCTCGCTTGGACTTTTCCAGCACAGTGGACAAATTCTTAGCATGCATGAGAACTTGTAAAGTCAGAAAAAAGGAAGTTCAGATTTTACTTGTGAATACTGCAAAAAGAAAGAATGAACGAAATACTAGAAAAAAAAAGAATGAGAGAATGGAAAAAACATAAGATAGAAAATACACAATTGATCTTGATCGAATAGCTACAGTTAAATTGTCATAAATTGTTTCAAAACAAACGACGAGTTCTAAGTATAGAATTATGCCCGATGTAAGACGATGCAATAAAAATTATCATTTCCATCATTTAAAAAATGTTTTTATCTATAATTTCAGCAACTTGTTCTAAAATAAATAATTTCTTTTCTTCTTCGAAAAGTCTTACATTTTCATCTATTTCTTTATCAATGAAGATTATTGAACTGATGATAAAAACATTACAATAGGTGAAAAAAAGAAAATAGATATGTTTCAGCTATAATAAAACTGGACTGTGCATCGAATTTATTCTTGCTGTCGAGGTCATGCTTTCTATTCTTGACCGACAGGACCAGTTATATGGAGAAAACAATGAAGACAGATGCAAATATATAAATATCGAGAAAAGCGTTACAGAAAAAAAAACATGTATTGCACTGATTCTCATCTGCTGGACTTACCCAATGAGATATTAATGATTATTTTGAACAAACTGGACAAAATGATCGTCTTCTATTCATTAATTGGTATTGGTGTTGAACGATTTGATCTTCTAGCACAAGATAAAACTTTTACTAACACTCTCAATTGTGTATTAATATATTACCTCGAATTCAATACAATGTTCAATGTGTTATTTTTGAATCAATGATCATCGAACGTATTCTACTGGCTGCTGATTATCCTAATCTTACGACACTTCAAATCTTCAAATTCAATGGAGGTATTGTTTCACGTTGCTTTACTGGTAATTAATTCATATTCTGTCGTATTCAACGGTTCAGATGCAAAATTAACCATTGAGAAAAGGAGAATAATGTATCTATTTGTTTCTTCTTTAGATGAAGCATCCTTTCGAAATATTTTCAAACAACAAATTATAGATCTTATTCTCATATATGATGATCATATATAAACAATTGATTATACAACAAATTTATATGCACATATCTTGAGTTTCTTCAAGACTCTGAAGCATTTACGTATTGTTCTATCATCCACTGGAACATGTCTAGGCTTGTTACTTCGTAATTTACTGTGAACTACTTTTTGTTCTTCAACTCTAATCACATTATGTATTGGAGTAGATGATATTGATGATTGTGTTTATTTACTTGATGGTCGTCTGGAACATTTGTCAACTCTAATTGTTGATGTTCATTAAGTGAAGAGTCATTCATCGATGGAGCTCATTATGATGAGTCTATATGATAGTTCATAAATCTTTCGAAATAAAATAATACCTAAGTACAAGATAAATTTTCCATTAATACCAAGATTTGTTTATTTTAAAAGTAATTTGTGTGTATAGATGCGAATAGCCATATGACTTGGATAGAATGATTTACTAGACATAGAAGAGTGTACCTTGTTTTAGTATTATGTAAAATGATGAGTTTGGCTTGAGATATTGAAACATAATGATAAAATTTTTGTTTTATGCTATTTTTTCTTCAATTATTTCTTCCATATTTATTGTCTCTTAATCTGCTCAAACTTCACATACTTGTGTTACTCATTCTATTCATTATGAGTTGTATTGCATAGAGTAAAGAAAAAATTAACCAAAGAATTAAAACAATTGTTGTTTAGTTTTCGAGTGTACAGTTTTTTACTAAATTGATAAACATGTATTGCTTTATATTTTATAGGATGATCTACCAAAATTGAAATGTTTCTCATTGACAATCAACGGTTTAATTTACCAATACAACACTAAAATTGTATCACTTCTTCGTGGCATGCGTAATCTCGAAGAATTAACTTTATACCTTTGGTTAGACGATCCAACTAGATTTGTCGATGGTACTCAACTTTATAATGAATTTCTTATTTAAAATGCCACGACTTTATAAATTCATTTTTTATATCAGTACCTCGATTGAGAGCCATGTCTCAATTCCTTATATGTCAAACGACGATGTTCAATTAACTTTTACTAATATAGGATATGAACAAGTGGATTGTTTTGTGGAGTATTTAAGCGGTAATCGCGCTCGTTGTGATACCTTCTCACTTCCATTTGTATTTGATCATCTCAGACCGATCGGTAATAGCTTTCTAAATGTTATATACAAAAAATGTTGCTGTCTTAGCGGTGCGGGACAAAGTTTTGTTCAAGCACGAATTTTTCGTTCGCTTTGCTCGATGTCTTCCATTGTTGAAGATTTTATATTTTGTATATTGTGGATATTCGCTATTAGATGTTCATAAAGTAGAATCTGATAATAATGAAGCATATTCAGTTGTCGAATTTCCTCATATTACGTCACTTCACATTAAGCATGCGAAAATTTATTATGTTGAACAGTTTCTAAATGCGTCAAAGACACATCTATCTCATCTTACCGAATGAAATATCAAGTGTCATCAACTGACAACTGTTACAGAAAACTTTACAAGAGATGCAACACGACTCAATTGTATGAAGATAAAATGACTAATTATTGAACAAATAATTGTGCATTCAAAAAATTTTTATAAGTTTTTTCCTTCGTTTTTCTTTTAATTTATTTTGATTAGTTGAATAAAACATATTAGATAAAAATAATCTATGTGTTTTGACATGAGTAGTCATCAAGATATCTTGTACAAGAGTCTGCCTTATACCAAATAAAATTTTGCAAAATAGAAAGACAGAATTGAATTAGAAATTATGTCCGATATGTATTCAAGAATATTTAATATTTAGTTAAATAAAAACTCAAATGGAGCTTTGAAATATATCGAGGATCTCGATCATATAACGTTGATAGATATTTGAAAACGATCTTCAATATATGGTGAACAAGCTTTTGAAATCTATTGTATATCAATTTTAGAGCATGACAAATGTTAATTCAAAAATGGCTTCGCAGTACATACAATACAATTCGATAGCTTATGGAATAATCGGTTCATTTGGGCTTTGAAATTATGCTCACAAAAAAAATTAATGGACCAACAGACACGGTTTCTATCAGAATGATTATGGGCCCATAATTCATCCATTAACAAAGTAAAGTAGCATATTATTTTCTTGCACAGATTTTCGATAGCCATGATCATAATTAGTAAATGATTAGAAAAAATAATCATTGTTAATGTTGACAAACTGTTGTTAGGATTAAGTTCTATTGAAAGACACATAATCTAATAGACACTATATAATAATGAGTATTAACTTACTATACAACATATTTTCATGAGTAGTTATATAGATTTATACGGCTTATACAAAAACTCTGAGATCAACAGTTCGCAATATTAGCATCGATGTGAGCGGAGGTATGGAGTATTTGCATGAACATGCGTAGATTTTCTCCTCAATCACACTCCATATCCATACTATTACAGACAGATCTATACATGCATCTATCAGCGTGCACACTCGTACTAACACTTAGATCTCCATACACAAAGATGCACTCATATCCAAGTTTGAAATAATCTAATTTTCTTCTTAGGAATGCAGAATCTCACTGTGAAGTAAAACGTTTCCTCGAATGGCAAAATTTTTGCGAAAATTTTCTCCTCCCGCCCCTTCCCTATAAAATTGAATTACGAAGTGAGTTTTCTTGTTTTTAAGATGTTTATTTGGAAGAAACCAACTACCACTATTCAACATACCAGAAATACGTGTAAAGAAAGACGCCACTATTAATATCGTTTGGTTCAGGTAAACTTATCACTTGTGCTTTTGGTAAACGATATAAACTAACTGATCTAGGGGAAGTAATTTTTGAAGGATGTGGCTTAGAGACTTGAACGAAATTCCGAAACTTGACTTTGACTCTATTAGAGTCGAAGTCAATGAAAGAACTTTCTTTGAAGTCAGAGTAAGAATCCGAGTTTGTTCTAATTGTAAAAACTCTGGAAACCTTTTTCCTTCTGTTCTCATGTGAAGTTTATTTTTAAAATTTGCAACTTATAGTTAAAAAACTTGCAATCTAATGGTTCAACTACATCAAAGAGAATAAAAACCAACTACACAAGATTAATTTTTAAAAGTAACTGTTGCGAAACAAAAATCAGTGCCTGTCAATTTCTCTAATTTTGTCATTAGATGCATTTTCATCATTTTGATGCGCATTTTTTAGCAACTGTTGCACTAGAACGTTCTAACACTATGGAAACTGAATCAAAACTTGATTTTTTTGTTGGTACCTTCTTGATTTAACAAAATTCTTTTAATACAACAAACCTTTTCTTAAGCAACAGAATCATTTTCACTTTGAATCAAACTCAGGATTGCTTCTCGTGAGAAGAGATTATTTCAAGTATTCTTGTTCAGTACGACAAAATTGAAATTCAACCAGATTTAATTTTCTGTCAAACATTCAACGTATCTCTCTATTCGTATTACAAATTAGTGTGACACACTGATTCTGTTGATAATTTACTCTAAAAGAACTTCGGAGTATTTCGAGATCGAAAGTAAAAGAACAATGTCGTTCTAGAGGCCTCTAATATAGGTATGAGTGCAGATGTGGCTATATGAATACCACTTTTATCGCCACCTAGACACTCAACCTGCACCCATATTGATAGAAATGATTTAAGATGATGAAGAAAAGAGCAAAATCAAGCTATGGATGCATAAATGATCAATTATATCAGAAACACTATTGTTATTTATTTCATTATTTGGACAATGATGATAGGATCAAAAGTTTTATCTACTAAAAATAGATAAAGAAAAACAAGGAGACTTGGAAAAAGATTTTTTTTTAAACTAACATTAATATCGACGACCTTATCCTCTCCATTGAGTACATTGAACATTAGCAACCAACTCAATTTCAAGAAGATATTCCATTCCAATTTAGAATTCAATTGCATTGCAGCAAATAATATTGAAATAAAACAGTCATAATTAATTTCTTCTGTTTGAAAACAGCATAATAAAACACCTCTATGAGCTCTGAAGTATCACAAAAAAAAAAGTTAATGTGTAATGTAAAGCAAAAAGATCATGAAATAATAATCAAAAATGGCTTCAATGAGCCATTATAACTGATGTTTTTATTGATAATAAAAAGTGAATGAAGGAAAGGAAGAGAAGAAAGAGATACATATATGCTTAAGATATTTTGTTCTCTGCTTTGACATTCGGTCCAAAATAAAATATGTCAAGAGAAGGTCTTTGCTTTTTCCTATTTATTCACATTATATACAGTACCCTTACAATGCAAGACTATGTGGATTTGTTGCTCTGTATAGGTAATCTGAAAATATAAAGTGTGGAAAAAACGGTTTTCAGAAGCTTTCCTAAAAAATATATATTTGCAATTACTGGAACCATTTCAACAAATAAATATTTATTTTAAAGAACATTTAAAAGTAAACTTATTGTGTAAAAATAAAAGTTCTAGCTCAATAAGTAAGAATGAGTCAATAAAAGAAACTTGTTATTTGCATTTTTGGTTGTCAAGAAAAAAAAACAGTTCTTCAACGTTGAAAAATCAGGACACGTTTGTTTTGTCTTGTATATATGAATGAAATGAGTTGTTCTGCAAATAAGCCAAATAAAACGAGAAATACTATCTCACGAGCACTTCGATAATCAAGTTCATTACAAAGGATTCCCTAATGTTCAGACTTTTCTTTTTTTCTTTTTTTTGTTTTCTGTATTTGTATGTATAAATAATGTTTAATCATATTCTCACATTTACATGTCTCTTATTTATTAAGCTAGAACTTTTATTTTTGCAAAATAAGTATACTTTTAAAGTGACAATTTACTCGTTGAAAATACTTAAGTGGCTGTAAAAATTTATCGATTGAAAAATTTTCGACAACTTTTGTTCCCATAAATCATTTTCGCGTTATCAGTAGCAATGCAAATGATGGTTTGTGTATTTTTGCTTCGTGCTCGAAGAATATTTTCCCACTATTTAGAAACAATAAACTCTCTTTACATGAATTATATTGCTGTATAGACAAGTTTTTGAGCAAAGCGATGGACTACCGCACAGTGGGCAAGTACGTGGTCACTGTGAAAAAATGAAAGTGAAATTTTTTGAGATATCAATAATGTCCAATATATTTTAGCTAATAACAAATTTTTTGATCCAAAATTATTTTTTCTAACTCTCTAACTTACTTGAAAAACCTAGTATCTAAAATAATGTGATTTTAGCTATGTTTTTAAAAATGCATAGGAGATAGAAAGAGTAAAGAAATAAATCAAACATGTTCTCGAAGTAGAACTCATGATATGCTTGTTTATAAAAAAAACTTCTTTTAATTTCTTTCCTACGAAAAGGAAATCCGTTTTTCAATGTACAGAGCTCTTCCTAAACGCGTGTTTAGATATATGAGTTTCCGAATTTTTCCTAAATTTTATATAAAAGAAAATGTTGTGTATTAGCTCAAAACAACCGAAGTGCTACTGGGCTGAGATACAGATTTTTCTGGATTTTTTCACAACTTGCTTGACTAAGAAACATTTTTCGACAAAATTAATAATAGATTAAGAACCAGCGCGAAAAACTGCATCGAATCATGTGTGTACCAACTGGTTCTAAACAAAATCATCCTTCACTGCTTACGGCCATACCACGTTGAATACACCAGTTCTCGTCCGATCACTGAAGTTAAGCAACGTCGGGCTCGGTTAGTACTTGGATGGGTGACCGCCTGGGAATACCGAGTGTCGTAAGCTTTTTTATTATATTTTCTTAAAATTTTGGGACGATGATTGAGTAGTTACGTTGTTTGGTAACTATCTACAAGATAATGTACTCAAACATCAGTATCACGAGCTATGCAATGCCGCTGGACAAGTCACAAATCGCTGTTTGTCTCGAATTACTGGTTCAGTGAGAAAGTGCTTTTCACATGGCAGCATCGTATTGAGCTTTTTCTGTACAATAGAAAACACTGTGCTTTGATTGTTCAGAAAATCTTCTCCAAGCTTCTGAAAAACTTTTCCCATTTAAATTTCAATTCAGCATACTTAAAAATTTGGAAAAACATACGCCGGTACAAAGAACATACGCAAAAACTTGTCACGATACGATAGTTGTCGAGGTTCTTCGAATGCTGTAAAATAAAATATATATGTATGCATCAAAAAATGCTCACTATGAGTTTTAGAAGAACTTTAACAATAAATTGCTTTTGAGCGAAAACTACCAATGACAGATCATTAATAAATCCAGATGATAAACGAAATTAATGATCTATATCCTATTGAGCAAGTGGTAGCACTATTTTAAAAAGGTGTCATAATAATCTAACCTTTACTCATTAACACTGTTCTTATGAATTTTATAAAACGACGAGCACAACTAAAGAAGCGCTGTTGATAAAAAAGAAGTTTTCGTCAACGCAAAATACCATTGTGCAGTATTTTCATAAAAGTGTCAAAGAAAATATAAAAAAGTGAATCACTCTACCTTTCATCCTCTTTACATATGTAATAACTGACACATTATCACCCTAATTTTCATTAAAAGAAATGTAGACATTTATTAACAAAAGAAAATATTTCTCTCTCTCTTTTGACTCGTGTCATCATTTCATTAGTCATAATAATTGTTGCCTGTTTTTATTTTTCTGTAGTCAAACATACAAGTCATTTTGTGAATGAATTCCGAATTTATCTCTCGAAGTTTTCAAAATTCATTTTTTCGATATGTACGATGTCCGTAAACTTGTTCAGAAAATAATTGAGAATAAATAAGCCAACTTTGGGATGTTAAATGTAGAAAATTTTTGAATTAATTTGGTGGAATATATGCATTGAATCTATCGCTATTAATAATTCTATCAATTGTTGTGACCTTCTAGATAAATGAAATAAAGCTATGTGTATTAATCTGTCATTTTTTGGAAATTTAGAAGAAAAAAGAGACGGAACAAAAGTCGAACTTCTCGTTATAAAATGTCGTTCAAACTAATTTTTACCGGAGGATTTAGCAGTATGAAACCAATTAATCTTATAACGATTATTCTGTTCTATTTCATATTTTCTATCCGTATTTAGAAAAATTTTCATCCAATATCTCTATCCTTATATAATCATTTTTTCAAGTTAAACTTGGAACTTCATACTACAAATAGTCAATTAATTATTTTATAAATTAATTTTATTTTCAATAATAGAACACATTTTCTTAGTTGCAAACAATGACTAATTTCAATGAAGACTAACACTTTGAAAAAGTAAACTTGATTCCTTAATGATATATTCTCTCAAAATATAGTAGATAAGAAATTAATTGAGAACAGCGCATTTTCATTCATCAAGGTTGATTCTAAAAATATCTAATACCAATGACATTGTAAGTAAATACTAAATAATGCAACGTTTAATTTTAGAGCAAGAAAAAAAAACTTGTAAGCGCCTTTAGGATGATTACTACAACACGCAGATATCATTTGATCAAACTACTATAAATTCAAAACCATAGTTATCTAATATTGTAATGATACAGTACAAGTGATTATGATTATCATATATATATACATATAACAATTATTGATGTTCTCGATTCTTTTATCCTTAAAAATTTTTCGGCAATGAAATATTTTCATCATTTATATTTTGATATGAAAATAAATTGGTTTATACAAATCTTTTTATGAATTTGTTAAATAGTACAAAAAAAATAGACAATTAAAGCTGGACGGTGAGGGGATGGAGAACTGACTAGTAGTGTGGTGAATGGTTTGTTTTACTTCATCAATTGATTAATTTGAAATAAGAAAAATGCGCATAATTATTATGTTAATGAATTTTTGTTTGTATCTTCATTACTATTGATTGTATGTTCATGATTATTAGTACCAATACTATGTAATTTACAAAACTGACGAAATTGTTCTTGTTCTAATTCACGCATTAAATGATTCAAGGCATAAATCTATAAATATATACAAAAGTATATGCAAAAAAAGAAACAGAATCTTAATGAAACAAACTTGTCTTCGTCGAAATTCAGATATTCGTTTTTGATCATTGTCACTTGTTAATGTATACAATGTTGGTAGACGTGTTTGAGAATTAAGATTTGTTGATTGTCGTTCAAATTTAGACGATGATGAATTAAAAAAATCTTTTTGTTGTTGTGAACGATGTCGTTTTAATTGTATTAAATCTATTGGAAAAAAAAATAAAATTAGATGAAGAAAATTTAAGATATTGATTACCAGATGTTGATGTATGAATACTAGTTTTTGAAAGAAGATTTGGTAATTTTGACGATGATTGATTTGTTCCGGTTGAAATTCTATTTATACGGCAATCATCAGTAAAATTTTTTCCTGTCGATAGACTAGGACTTTGAACTCGATGTTTACGTGATACTGGACAGTTTGCTAATGATACTGTACTTGTAGAAATATCATCATTAGCCATTGATAAATCTTGTTTTCTAAAATAATTAAGAATTTGAACTTTATTTTCAAAAAAAAGTAAATCAATTTTAAACAAAAATTAAATAAATTTGTCTATTCTCGAAATATTGAAATCATAGCAAGTGTTTTAGATGAGGCTGTAACGTTCAATAATTTTTTTGAAAAAGAATCTAAACAGAACTAAATCATGATTACTTCTGTAATAAAAGAAAATAGTATTTTGTATGATATAATATTTATGAATTCTATTCATTTCGATTTGATTCTTATAATGTGTCACGCTGTGTTTGTGAAAAGTTGATCAAAAGATAAACTATGATCCACGGTTTTTTTCTGATTTAGTTTCTCATCAAATTATGAATGTAACAGATCTTATATGTATGTATGTTCAATACTCTATATAGGGTAGCTTAGTAAAGAAAAATATCTTCGTCTAGTATAACATGTTGGTGAATCAGTTTGAAAGCAAAAACCAATCGAATCCTGAAACGAGTTGACATGGTATATTTTTTATTTCACATCAATACGTTGATAATAGAATTTTTAATTTTCTAATGTCCTACTTTCGTTGAATTTATAGACGATAGAAATTTTACTCTTTGAGTCTAAAATGAATGATTACATTGAACCTTCGTTTTTGTCTTTTTTTATTAAAAAATATTCAACAAAGTCGCCATTTTTATATTCCTTAATATATAGTTGTCATAGTTTCAATAGAAATTGAATAAAAACTTCGTTAAAATTTCTAAAAATAATTTAGAAAGAAATTTCACTTCAAAGAAAAAATGTTAGAGAAATAAAATATATTATTATCTGATCAATACATTAATGCAGAGTAACGTCATCAATTGACGAACGCTTTTCTATGATTGGTTGGTACGAACGATCAGACTCTTTGCCACAGTTATACACACAGTCGAAGATATTGATCGACCCATCTTTTTTTTTTTAACAAGAAAACACGTTTTAATCAGTTTTAATTATTTCAACTTACATTTCGTTTTCAACTCAATATCATGGATCAAATTCAACAATTTACAGACCCATGTAAACAATTTATGAAAGATTCAATTCGTTTAGTTAAGAAATGTACCAAACCTGATCGAAAAGGTAATTTATTTCTTTATATTTTTTATTATCTAATTATTATTTGAAATTTTTTTTGTAAACTAGAATTTCAAAAGATCGCTATGGCAACAGCAATTGGTTTTGCAATTATGGGATTTATTGGTTTTTTTGTTAAACTTATTCATATTCCTATAAATAACATCATTGTTGGTTCATAAAGAAAAGAAAATACATTTATTTTCACTTGTTAAACAAAAAAAAAACTTGGTTCTTGTTGTTGTTGTGTTGTCTACTGTCATTCTACTTTTTATTGGTTAAATATATGTGCAATGAAGAAAAGAATTGTTGTCTTTTTTCGAAAGAAAAACAAAAGAATTTTTTTACTGAATAATTGTCTATTATTCTTCTATTAAATTTTATGGTGCATTTTTATTTGATGATAAACCATTTTGATTTGATGATAAATCATTTTGATTTTGAGAAGTATGATTGGTATTTGGCTGTGTCGAATGACTTAATGAAAAACGACGTCCAAATATTAAAGTACCAGTCTCGGAGGGGTTTTCAGTTGATTGAGGATTACATACTGAAGATCGTCGTTCATTAGCTATCTTTTGGTCAACAGATCGACATATATTGAAGCAGTAGCCAACAGATGACATGTTACTAAATAGAAAGTGAAAATGAATGTTATGTAAAAAACAACGACAAATGAATGAAGAATAAATGGCGAATTTTGTATTTTTATTTTTATTTTTCTGTTGAGTAGGCACCTCGATGACTGTTTTACAGCTGTGACCTAGAATTTTCTTTTTTTCGTCGATGCGCAAAACAATAAAGACGAATCACTATTCAAGCTCCTCTATTTTCATTCGCATGAAGTAATTGAGTTTTTTTTTGAGGGCAAGAAAAGCATACGTTCTGAGCACAGCTGGAGGCATGATTTGAAGCCTTCCAGTGAATTCAAGTGGGTGCACACGTGATCACAAACAAAGTACTGTATAAGAAACAGTACGAACTGTATAGATTAACAGCATAAACCTATTTCAATCGTCCACTAGCGATAAAAATACTCTATGGAATTTCGTCATCTACTAAAACGATGGAGAAAAAATATCTATAATGCTAGAAACCACTGTTAATTAAATATCATATGTACTTTTCAGTTTGGTTTTCAACATGACTCGACTCTTAAAAAATATTCCAAGTTTAAATAACAAAGACTATAATAGACAGACCAATAGGAAAACTACATTAGTAATTAGATGCAGACGTTCTCCATGACAAGGAGCACTCTTTCATCTAGAGTAGAACATCTGCTATTATTTTGTTTCAGTTAATCTTTACAAGTGTCTTTATTTTTATGGTGTCCATAAGTTCAGCCCATTAGATGCTTAAATTATATATATAACTCAAGATTTTGTACGTATTTTGATATCTGAACATGATAAATCAGTTTCAATTTTGAATGATGATAAATCATAATATTGGATAAATAGAGTCATTTGATTCTCGGATACTCAATTTTAAAACATGGTTTATTGAGTGAACGTAAGATTGGGCAAACATATGTAATAATTTTAGATTTAAATATAATAAAAAGTAAAAATAAGATATTAGATAGATTTGTTTGAAAAATTCATTTGGTTGATTATAAAATAATGATTCTATATTTCAATACAAAATAATTTTTACTAAATTTCATTTCGTAATAGCATATTTCTTGCCAAGAATGAAAATACACTTCATTTTTTTGTATTTAATCATAATAATTAAAAATAACAATAAAATATTAAATTTATTGTCTTCAAACTCTTTTTTTTTACATGTCATAATCACAACACCATGCTATTATTCTTGTTCAAGTATTCATTTTTCATTTTCATAAAACTCTTCAGTTTTCTAGATGGCAGTAAAACACAGAAAAAAAAACAAATTGATTTTTTTAACGTCTATTCATCGAACCAATCCCTATTGTATTTCACTTACCATCACATATATCATCTTAACAGCATAAGCAGCCGTGCATTGCATTTTTCTTTTAAAAACTAAACTCTTTTTCTTATATCTATTTCGAAAATGACAAAAATATTTAATTCATTTAATGATGTTGATGATTTTTCATCAGTATCACATCATGTTTTTTCACATTATTGTGAAAATGATAATGATTCTTATTCTGGAAAATATTTACCACCAATACAACCTCCACCTTCTGCACCATTATCATCACAAATAAATAGTCATAACAATGAAATAAGTAATGGTCATCATAAAATTCATTCACCGATTGTTATTGGTGAACCATTTTCTGCAGTTATTAATTCACTTATTCCATCACCACCATTATTATTACATGGCACTGATGAACAAACAATATATGATGAATATGGTTTTCGTATTGATATTAAAGAAAATGAACAACATTATGAAATTGTACCTCGTATTGAAAATGACCAAGCAAAACTTCGATGGCTTACTCATCTCGATTCAACATATAAAATTGATGTCGTTCATTTACCCATACAAGAACAAGAATTTGTAGAAAAAATTGATCCTAAACAAATACGACAAGATCCAAAAATTCCTTTACTTTTACAACAATCATTTGGTATTCCATCATCAATACGTACCCAAATTTGGATGTGTCTTAGTGGTTCTGTTCATAAAAAACATCAAGCAAAAATATCCTATACTGATATGCTTAAACAATGTAATAATGATGTTCAACTTTATTCGAAACAAATTGAAAAAGATCTTTTAAGAACATTACCAACAAATGCTTGTTTTATGACAATGAATGCATCAGGAATATCGCGATTAAGACGAGTTTTACGAGCAATCGCATGGCTTTTTCCAGGTAAAAAGAGAAGGAAAACAAATATTTCTTTTGGAAAAATTGTTTGTTTGTTTTTTGTTATTTTAGATATTGGCTACTGTCAGGTAAGATAAATTCTCATGATTTTATTCAATTTTCGACGAAAACAAAAATTATTAATCCATTTTTAGCATTAAAAACTTGAAGAATGTGCAAAACTTATGAGAGAGTTTTCCAAACTTGAAAATCACTTTTGAGTTCGGACTCTGTCTAGAAGAGATAGATCCTAATGAAGTACTAAAAACACAAACAGGATAAGATTATCTAGGTTTTTCCTACAAAATTACGATCGTTTTACTAACATTTTAGTCTATAGTACAGTATGTACAAAAGAATCGAATGATAATATGTTGACATGAGTATTCAGCTTACAAGAACGCCCTCTTCATGAGATATTGACTTTCCAAAAGTTACTCATAATTTCACAAAAGATTCGAGAAACTTATGTTTTTTTTTTTAATTTAATATTCCATGATGAGAGCATTGTTTTTTACATACCATTCTATAGGCTAAAATTTCAGTAAAATGACTAAAATTCTGTTGGGAAGGTTCACATGACCTTGGCAGTTTTTTTTAAGAGTTCAAGAATCTCTATTTCTTAGTTCTAAGACATTGCTACATGAAGAGCCATACTAAATGGTGATATTCTCAATCACTATTTTATTCTTATAATAAACTAATTAGATAGTTTATCAAAGCCACATAAGTCAGAATGATACAGTTCACGACCTGACACCGGTTTTTAGAACGAATGCAGTTGTTAAATGAATACAATAGTATCATTACCATTTTTTTCTATCAAATTCAGGTTTCAATCATGCTTTAATATCTTAAATAACACATAGGACGAAAAAAACTCTGGTATGCTGCTTGATTTTTTTTGCTACGACATAAATCTCAACAAAAATAAATGGCTGCTTGAAAATTTGATTCGAAAAAAAAAAGAGACAAAGAATTTATATTTGAAATATAAAAACATGAACTTTTTTTTCTATATGTTAGGGTATGGGTGTTATTTGTGCAACATTATTATTATCATTTGAAGAAGAAGATGCATTTTGGATGATGTGTTCAATTGTTGAAGATCTTTTACCAGGTCAATATTATTCTGTATCATTATTTGGTGCACAAGTTGATATACGTGTATTTCGTTATTTAATACAACAATATCTTCCAAATATTCATAAATTATTCAATGAACATGATATTGATTTAACATTAATATGTTTTCAATGGTTTTTAACATTATATTCCAATGTATTTCATACAAAATTTATTTATCATATATGGGATTATTTTTTTCTTTATGGTTCAATTATATTATTTCAAATAGGTTTAATGATGTTTAAACAATATGAAGAAATTTTAATAGAATATAATAATAGTGCACAAATATTTAATTTTCTATGTGAATTACCACAATTATTTGAATATGAATATGGTAATAATCAACAAATATTTCAAGATTTACCAAAATTATTTAATTTAACATCAACAACAATAGATATATATAGAAAAAAATATTTAGCTGAATTAATGTCACAAGAAGGTTATACAATAAATCCAAAAATGAATTTATTAAATTTACCAAAAGATATTTTACAACGTCGTCATAATCAAAAATTAACATCTACAGATCGATCAAGTGGATTGTTTTTTCGTAGTAAATCAAATTTAATATCAAATAATTGTCAAGCACTTATTGAACGTAATATAACACAAACTGAAATGCTTGTTAATTTACGTGAAGCTATACTTAAAATAGCAAAACATTTTAAAGATAATGATCATGAAGGATATACACAACAAAATATTGATCTTAATGTTGATTATTCAATTGAATCACATGTTAAAGATCATGAACATTATGCTAATATATCATTACAAAAATGTAAACGTGCTAAAGCATTATTAGATTTTGAATGTCAAGATTCAAATGAACTAGGTTTTAAAAAAAATGATATTATAAAAATTTTATCAATGTCTGATGAACATTGTTGGATTGGAGAATTAAATGGAAAACATGGATGGTTTCCAGCTAAATTTGTACAATTAGTTGATGAAAGATCTAAATTATATTCATTAGCTGGTGATGATAGTGTTAATGAAAATATATCAGATCTTGTTCGAGGAAAATTAGCTACATGTATCAAATCAATATTTGAACATGGACTGAGAAAAACTTCGACTGTACTTGGTAAGAACATGAGAATAAAGAAATTCTTTTTTTTTTTTACTCTTATTTATATTGAAGCAGCAAAGAAATAAAAGAAAAGATAGATTATAATTCCTACGTAGTTAACAAATGAAAAACTTTAGATTGAAAAAATCGATTCGTAAATTTTAAGTTTCGGATCATGGAAACAAGTAGATAACATGAGAACTCGTCGAAAAAAATCATTGTAATCGATAGAACAGTTACAGAAATCGATAAAATTTGAAGGCCGTATTTCAGAACGTAAATTCATCAGATTTTTCTAGAGGTTTCCGCAGTTTTAAATCAAAATAAAATAAAAAGTTGGTCGGTAGTCACTGAAAAAATCAGAATACTACAGCTAACGACAAAACATTTCCAGATATTAAATCGCTTTTCGATCAAGACAATATTCATTTGATAAATAATAGAGAGTAATAGAAAAATCTAAGATGGTTTGATATTCTGGATCTTCGTTTTTTGAGATATCGAAATTTTACTAGATTTTTCAACAAGAGCTGTGGTGTCTCTTAGATCACATGAAAGATGAGCTTTCGACTTTTGACTTTAAAAGTTGCATGAACAAAGTTTATAATGATATTAGTTGATGTGCAAGTTATTTGCTTTTATACAATGGAGTATTCCGAAATTCTATATCTCAGAATGAAAGATACTACGAAATTTATAGCTTGCTCAATGAATTAATCTCACTAAGAACTTTGTTTGCATGAAGCTTGAGCTGAAAGTCAATTTTTCACGTGATCACAGCTTTTTCTTGAAAAAAATCTAGTAAAATTCTAATTTCTTGAGAATGAAGACCTGGAAAACGAAACAAATTTTAGACTTTTCTATTACTCATTAATATTCACCACATGAACACCGTCTGGGTAGAAAAGGCGATTTTCCCTATATTTTTCTTTTCATTACAAGTAACTTAAATAAAGAAAAGTTCAGAACGAACTATATGTATACTAAAAATTTTTTTTTAAGCTTCAGAATGACAGTGGAATCAGTAAAAATCTTTCGTCGGAGCTAAAAAGTTTTGTTCAAAAAAAGAAAACATCATAAAAATGGACCGACGAGATTGACTTTTCTTTTTGTTTTTGTTCATGATTTGATTTAAACAATGAATAAAAAGACTAGCTAATATTTGCTCTTACGCTTCAATCAGAAAAATATTCATCTAAGTTTTTTCTATAAACTGTTTGTCCGCACTCGGAGCTGGTCTGGTAATCATTGTTATTATAACCTTGGCAAAACTAACAACTGGGAGTTATTGCTCTTTTAACAAGTCATATCAATAATTGCCTACAATCTGTTTTTAATGAAGTTAAAACTACCATCTGTTGCAAATACGATAGACTTCATTAACAGCATAAGAAAAAATCGAATATTCATAAAGATATAATGAAAACTCGTTAATTGCTTTTGAATTGACTTGCATATTGTTAAAATACTATTGTATTCGATAGAAATCTTTTCATCTTTCTTTATTTTACAGGTGGTATTTGTCATCCATGGTTATTTATTGAAGAAGCAGCATTACATGCAATAAATAAAGATTTTGATAGTGTTTATGCTCGTCTTGTACTTTGTAAAACGTATCGTTTGGATGAAGACGGACGAATATTAACACCCGAAGAATTATTATGTCGTTGTATACGTTCAATTAATTATACGCATAATCTTGCTCATGCACAAATGGATGTTAAGTTAAGATCATTTATATGTGTTGGCCTTAATGAACAAGTTCTTCATTTATGGTTAGAAACATTATGTTCATGTACAGATATTATTAATAAATGGTATTTGCCATGGTCATTTTTACGATCACCATGTTGGGTAAGTAATTGAACTTGATAGTTATTATTAGTCACAGGCCGCATATCAATAACATCTCGTGATTACATGTAACCTACTTTCTCATTGTATTTCTGGAGAACTCAGTGAAAGAGTGGCGAAGGAATGTATTCCAACATAGATAGAATAAAATAAATCTCCATGTAATTAGTAACAGCAAGTATATTGCATTTTATATTTTAATCCCACAGCGATTGTGCTAACAGCTTTTTTTCTCTCTGTATATAATTTATTTTTAATATAGGTTCAAATAAAATGTGATCTTCGCGTTTTACAACAATTTTCATTTACTCTACAACAAGATTTTGAATTACCAGCTGCTTATAGACAATTGGATGTTTTATCAAGTGTACGAGATATGTTAATGAAACATCATTTATTTAGTTGGGATCTTTGAATTTAATTTTTATTTCATTCCATGATGTATGTGCAATAAATGTATTCGATATTATTATTTAAATGTCAAATCAAAAATTAAGACGAAAACCTATGATATATTATTTTGTTTTTATTTACTTTTGTTGTTGTTTTTGCGTATTTTCACTAGATTCTTAGAACAAATGAATATGAAAAAGAAGACAGTGATTATAATTGTTAAAGATTTTTATCGATGTTGTTGTGTTTTATGTTGTAAAGAACACGAAAAATAAAACAAAAAGAAACTAGTTATTGTCCTTTTGATTGCAAATAATAAATCTAGAGAAAACTAATGATAAATATGTGTTTCGAAGAATAATTAGGTTATAGGGTAAAGCCATGGTTATTCAGTCAGCGTTTGAAAAAAAGTTGTTCTATCGTAATAGTTTGATGAGAAGAGATAAGAAAACAGATTTGGTTGAAAAAGTTTTCTGACTTTCGCCTGAAATGATAATGATTTTGAGCAATCTCTAAGAAAGTTTAATGAAGGTCTTATCAGTCATACCAAGTTTTTGAGCTCATATTGTGTTCACAAGTAGAGAGCATCTAAACTGATACAATTTCGAAAGAATTCTTCTTTTCATTGAAATTTTATTGTGTTATGAATGCTTTAAAATGTAAGGGTTTCCTCATGTTTTTATAAATATACTGCATTTTGAAAAACGAAGAATCCTTGGAAAGTTATACCATCAGAGATGTTTTATACTCAAGCACAAAAAGCTAATTGGAAAGCTTGAAATCATAGATGGGATCATCATTAGACATTCCTAGTAAATGTTTGAGATTTTCATCATTACATGTGCAAGTCAACAAACTTCTTTGACCGAAGCAATTTTCTGATCACTTCTTATCTGATTATCATGGTCAAAACCAATAAAAGAACTTTTTCTAAAAAACGGTTGGATATCCATGGATTTATTCTACAGGGTGGCCCTAAAGTCATGCACCAAACAAAAAATTGAATATCTCCATTAAGGCTTGAGCAAACGAGCTGACTTTTTTATCAGTGATAGAGGTATGTACAAGCTTTATATCCATAAAGACATGTCTAAG
>CAJNOP010000002.1:6838494-6883414 GCA_905250075.1 Rotaria sp. Silwood1
AGTTGTACATGTACTAACATTGATATAGGATCATAAGTAAATACATTAAGACTGTATAAAAATTGAAATTGCTCTAAAAATAATTGTATTGTTTCAGAAAATGAATTGTTATTTTGTAAATATAATGATAAACAATTTAAATTTAAATTTAAATTAAAAAAATCAATAAAAATTGCTCGATCATTTAATGAAAGATAATTATCACGTAAAGTAAGAATACGTATAGGTAATGGTGATTGTAACATATTTGTTTTTATTAAACGAAGTAAATAATGACAAGGTATATCAAGTTTATCAATATGTTGTGCACTTTGTTGTAAAAGATAACGTAAAAGTGAATCATCAAAATGACATGGAGATGGTAATATTAATTTACGAATTTTCGATAAAAATATTGATTTATTTAAATATGATAATACGGAAACAGTTGGAATCATTTTCGAATGATTTAATTGAACTAATTCTAGTGTATCAACATTAGAAAAAAACCTTGTTACTAATGGCCAATTTGATGTCATATTTAATTTTAAATGGTCGACATTAGCATATGGATCATCAACATGCAATACAGCTGACGAAACAAGACTGTCTGTTGTTGTATTCAATTCAGAAAATGATGGCATAGGTACTGAATAAACATGATATTCATTTGAATTCGGTCTAGATTCACAAACAATATTCCACTGTCTTTCAAGAAAAAATGGACTTTGAAATGAAGCAGTAATTTCACATATGTCAGTAGCATATGTATTACATAAATATAAATTTATTTCAAATTGTTCTAATAAAGGTAAACGTTCAATCAATGATTGACATCGGTAACCATCAACAATAAATGTTTTTGTACATTGAATTGTATTTGAATAATATAGTTCTCTTAATTGTAATAAATTTAATAAAAATTTTTCACATAAATCATGCTCTACATCAAAGCTACGTAATTTTAATATCGTTAATAATGGTATACGAATTTGATTTAAATCAATTTCAGTACCAGTTAATGTTATATCAAGATAATGTAAATTAGGAAAAAATGTTGAAAAACCAATTAAATCAATAAAATTTAATTGACTAACAGTTAATTTTTCTAGTCGACAATATTCTGAACGAAATTGTACAGCACTTTTTGAAATAATATTTAATTCAATTAATTCATTCATTTCATCAATAAGAATAATACGATTATTATCATTACATTCAGGATTTTCTAATGTTAAATGAGTTAAATGAGATAATTTTGTTGGAAATAATATATGATATTCATCTAATGCTGGTTGAATTAAATATAATTTTTTTAAATTAATCATTTGATCAAATGATATTAGACTTAAAAATAAACGTATTTCTCCAAATGTATATTGATTTGATAATGTTAAATAGTGAATTTTTTCAAGACAATTTTCTCTTGATTTTATATAACGACATGTAAACATAAATTGTGATTTTGTCATATAACGTAAATCTATTTTTGATAAATTTATTGAATGATGACGAGTATTTATAAGTTCATGTATTCTGTCATTGTGATGTATTAATTCATAAAATGAATAAATTATTTCATAGAAATATAAATAATCAAATATATCAAGAAGAATTTCATCAGGAAAAGCAAGTAAAGACATCTTTTAAGTTTTTATTAAAGAAATGAAAAGAATGATATGAAACACTTATTGTCTTATCTTTCACTATGATGACGTGAGCAAGAATGTATTATAAATACAGAAGATAATATAACATAGAGATCTACGAGAAAAATGAATAATGTACTTGTTGTATTAATATGTGATGAGACCATCTAAACATGTTATTTGATATTTAATGATTTAAAATTATGCGATACTTTATTGTTTTTACTATATCAAAGATCTTATGATAGATATTTTGTTGATTCTATTTTTCAATTAGGATAAAAAAAAGTTTGAATACAATTCATAAAATATGTTGGATATTTATGCTACAGAATAGATGGACTCCTTATTATCAACATAGAACTCTTTTGTTCTTTGTGGGATATAGAAATATGAGGTCTTGACACATCTCAAATTGATAGTAATTTTTACTCAACCTCTAATTGTTAATATCTGTTTTTTTTTACAAAAACGACCTAGAACAAATAAAAGTAAATCAGAAATCAGAGATAGACAAAATGAGATATGTTACTTCATTGATACTTCTATTTCTAAGTTATAATGACAGCGGCTATTCGTTTCATCCTAATGACGTACGGCTAGCGTCACTCTCACTTTCATCCTGCTATTCAAGATGGTAAATTTCTGATTTCTAAGCTATCTTTCAAATGACAGGTACCACGAGAATAAATAATATATTTATATTAGTTCAAAGTTCTAGAATATTTTCAATTTGTCGCAATTTATAATAATTTTGACACATAAATTTTCAAAAAAAAATATTAATTTGAGATCTATCATTCCATGAACAACTTTGTCAAATAGTAGTGTTATACAAGATTTTTATAAGATTAATCATGTGCAAATACAAGATATTTTACAAGGTGCTTTCTTAGATTAAATTAGTTCATATTTTTTTGTAAAATCACAAATACAATTATTAGCTTGCTCGATGTATCGACGAAATTCAGATATATTATTCAAAGCGATCATCTTCGATATAAAAATAATAACTTAGTCTTTATTTATATGTTAATTAAAAATTAATATATCATCATTGAATATTCAAATTTTATTCTGATCTTTCCCTAATACAGAAAAAAACCGAACATTCTCGTAAGACTTAGTCTAATGCGATCAACGATACTGATTACAATATGCAGAAAATACGCATATTCTTTTTTCTTTTATCTTGGTGTACGCATTTGGAGAGCGTACAAAACCTAGAACATAAAGATCTATCTAGATATATGGTTAGCTATGCTATCAGACCGATAACAGCTACATAATGTCAATTAATACAGTTTATAGGTAGTATTTTTATTCTCCATAGTATAGAGTGAAATAACGAAGACATTGTATTATCTATAGTGAATAACAACTGACTGAATCCGAATTAATCGAACAGTTACCAAACTATTCTTTGAAACAGAAGTATACTATTCTTAAGATTATTTTCATAACAAATATTAAAGAATATCTTTGCATCATAAAATGATCTTTACTAGTTGATATACAACATGACAATGAACTTGAAAGATAAATTAATTCAATAAAAGTCTGATTAAATCTAAATCCAAATTTAATTCGAAGTGATTAAATGTATTCATTTTCATTTTATTCACTAATATTACATTGCTTTCTCTATCAGGAAATGACCTTCTGATTGTTTCGACGAAGATTGATTTCGTTTTCAAACTTAGATTAACTATTAATAATTAAAAGTTGATCGTAATTAGACAAAAAAGAAAAATATTGAAAAATTCTCAAGAAAATTTCAATGAACAAAACAAATTTGTTTTTGATATAACACTAATATTGTAAATGGAATCATATACAAGTCATGAAATAAAAAGAAGGAAAAGATTTATGAGATATAATTGGTTTTTCATTTAACAACATAAACAATCTAAGTATTCTATGGCAATGAGGGATGTTGGTATAAACTTGATCATTTCTAGAATACGCGCATATCTACAATTATAAAGTAACGGTACATAGTGTCAGCGTTCATTAGAAATATCAAATTTTTCAATATTTTCTAGTGAAGACATTAGTCTTCTTTCGTATTTATTTTTCGATGTAGTTCCAATAATGATTATCTTTGTAATTATTCAAAGTTTCACTTTAATATCTATTCAAGGACTTGTCATTATTTTGATCGATGGTTTTTTCTACTCATCATTTTGGCATATTCATTAAGTCGATAAAAAACATAATGCATCAATTTGGATACATCGATTAGTATGTATCTTATCGTAGATGGAAATATATATACAAAGACTAATAGAGTTTTCTGATAAACTATAAACCCTTCAATATATATTTCCTATCAATGTCTTTCTTTCTGTTCAATGATAATCAACAATCATTAGTTAATAAACCTTTTCATTCGATCACTTTTCCATGTCATATTATTCTTCTTCTCAATCTCTGGTTTAATGCTAATGTTTGCAAGACCTATTATAGATACGAATATGAAGGTCACAATAATTGGCATTTCTATAAACATTATATTTATATATATATATTGTTGTCAATAGTCTAGAACAATATAAACAAGGTTCAGTTTTTCGATTCGATGCATGTATGCGCCGTTAGCTGCCAATGTTTTTATGTTGTATTTTGTATGAGTCAAAACACGAGAGCTACTCTCCCAACTACCACCGGGATTTGGCAAGAAAAGAAAAAAAACAAAAAAAAGAAGGGACAAATATAGGCAGCATTACGCACACACATACACACACACAATATAAGAGAAATAAGCAAGAAAAAAGATCATGAAGAAGATATTGCCAAAAAAAAAAACAAAAGAGACTAGTGAAGAAAATTATGAATAGCACAAAGACGCAAAAGAATCAATTGAGCATGTTCACAAGAAAAAGAAAACAAAATAAAGAAAGTGCACACACACGCATATCATTAATATACAACAGTTCTAAAACGCACTGTAAAAACACACATATGTATATATACGCGCTTTTGTTTTCGATCTTGTTTTTTTTTAATTATTTCTCATCGTTTATTAAGTGTGCAATATTGAATTTAAAATATCAGACTAATCATAATCGATGTTCTTTCATTGCAACTGGATGTGTATTCACAGCCATCATATAACTATAACGATTAGGATTAGTTATAGTTATATTTGGCGATTGTGAAGTCTTTTTATAAGCGACTGTTGATGTTGTTCGTGTAGGTAAGATTTGATGTTGAGGAAAAGTTTGTTGTTGAGTATTATGTACACCTGATAAGGCTTCAATAGGACCTACAAAACTTTGTTGTTGTTGTTGTTGATCCTGTTGTTCATTATTATTTGTTTTAAGATATGAATAATCTAACTGTAATTGTTGAAAATGTCGTCGAAGACGATCAGCATATGCTTCATATCGTTTTAACTAAAAAGATTTTTGGAAAAATTTTTCTTACTAACACAACGCTTAATAATAACTAATGATTTTTTACTTCATATTCAAGATAATCAATTTTATCTTTATGTTCAATCATATCTCGTGCTTTGATTGTTGTCGGCTGTTTAATATCTCCATTTGTAGTGGTATTATTTTCATTATTAATTGTTGTGTATGAATGACTTTTTAATTCATTTAACTGACGTGATATTTCATTAATTTGATTAACTATATATTCATATTGTTCAAACTATAAAAATAAAATATTTCATTCTGTTACGTTCTTTTTCTTCTTTATTATCTAATTTAATAACAAAAAAAATTCTTACAACAGAATAACGTGTTTGTACACTAGGTAAAAGTGGTCGTTGAAAATGTATTGATGATGAATCAATAGCTGCTGGTAATGATGGTGATGAAAATGATGCTGCTATTAAATTAATAGCATCAATCCATTTGGTCATTAAATCATGATCACTTGTTTGAAATAAACATTCTGCCCAATCAGCTGTTTTTAAACGAAATACATGTTGACGTTTACGATAATCAGTAGCTTCTTGAGCATATGCATGATGTAAACGTATTGCATTTGTATCACCAACTAAGATTGTTGCTGGTTGTTGATCATTTTTATGTAAATAAAGAACCATATCACGTAAACAAGCATAATATGCTTTCCAACTACGACGCATAAATGGAGCTATAAGAAATTAAAATAAAATTAATGAAAACTTTTATTATTTCAAATTATTTATTTACTTCGCTTTCCATCCGACTCCACACAACATTTTCTCATGACGTAGCCCTTTAAAAATAAAATTTGTATTTAAAATAAATAATTTCATTTTGTTATACCTGCATGTATTCAATACTTTTGCTGGTATCAGGAATCTTTAATAGAGAATAATCATATTGATTTTATGGCATTATATATTAAACTTACTTCTAAAAAAGGATTTGCACAATTACTATATCCATGTAATGTTCCTTGTCCACCTAATCGTACATCAGTATAATCATCCGATGCGAGAGTTCTAGAAAAATAAGGCGGAAAAAAAAAACCTAAAGGTTAGTATTTGTTGTTTTTTTTTTGTCACATGATAGAATGTTAGATAAAAAAGAAACGCATCTGTTTTTATTAGTAGAAATAACATAATAACGACGTTATTTTAGGCTGACAAAATAATAATTTCTCTGTACTACGCCTCTGTAATTAATTTTTGCTTTCTTCTTTCTATAACTTGATAATCTCTATTAAATAATTATATATGTATTGAAGATTTGTTTGTTTTAAGCTTAAGTAACGTATTTGTATAATGTTCTGTTTGATAGAAAATGTCAAATTAACACAGCTATTTTCACTTATATCTAATAGTTTATATATTTTTCGCTTTTCTACCTGTATGTGGTTATGGGTACTACTCGTTTTTTTTTCTCACTTATCCTTTTTTCGTCCTTCTTCCGTTGATGTCGTCAAGCGATCGTTACGTCTATGTATATTTCGAGCATATGTCATTTATCTCTCTACGTGTGCAAGTCGTTGGTTGATGTCTCTATTTTGTGGTATGTAAGAACATGTGCAGAACGCAACAACTGGTAAATATATATACAATGAAGGGTAGAAATCATCTTTTTCTTTCTATATAAATAATTGTCAAAATGAATTAAAATCAAAAGATTCTATAGTATATTATTTTTTCATGTTAATCTTTTACTACTTATCTATTGAAAGCAACAAATGTTTTGCTTCTATCTTTCAACATACAATTTTATATATTTTTCTTTTATTTTTCTATTAAATGAACGATGAGTATGAATAAATAGAAGGATAGTTCAATAATAAAATTAGAAGACAAAAACCTCGAGAGCAAGTAATTTGTTCAATGAAGATGGCAGAACACATTTTACGCGTGAACGAGAATGGTCACTAGAATGAATGTATTACATGCATACACATACGCTTTTCTACTTATACACGCAAACTAGTTTCCGGTATGTGCTAAATAACAATCGACAAACTATACGTTTAATTATCCTGTGAAGGTCATTAAATATATTTTTAGTTTTAGTTTTTGCTTCTCTGTTTTTGACATTAAAAAAAAAAAAAAAAAAACAAAATGAAATGAGAAAAACAGATACCTTTTTTTAATTCTTCTTAATAAATAAAAAACATGCAGTTCTTTGTCGATATATATTCTTCTGTAGAAATGCTATCTGTATGACAAATCGTTTCGACGGAATGATGGCGTTTGTCAATTTTTTTTTCTCTTTTCTTCTTTCTTTCTCTATCAAAACTAACTTCTTTTCCATCATCGTGTCAATTAATCACATGTTGAAGTGAGAACAACGACTCACATATACATGGCAATACAATTAGTTGTTTCCATGCTGATATTAATACAGTTCTATATGATTACAAGCACATGCAAGTGTCAAAATCTACTCTACATTGACAGAAGGACAAAACGACCAACGAATCTGTTCTCATAACAAAAAAGAAACTAGTGATAAGATTTTCTTTTTTTCTTTTGCTGCTTATCATTCTTTTTTTTGCTTTTCTGATCAGTTAGAAGACCCGGTCAAGAAAAAAAAAAACATTATTTATGACTAACTGTTGTGTACCCGATCAATTGATCGGATAAGAAGAAGAAGAAGAAGAAGAAGAAGAAAAAAATGCGTTCAGTTTTGCAAGAGGAAAAATTTACCGCCTAAAGCAATAGCATATGCATTTGTTTGATGTTCAGCGTACTAATTTGATTTAAGAGTTTATTGAAAACATCTATTTACAAACACTTACGTTTCATCAATAAGTTGTTCATTTTTAATTGCATTGTATAATGATTTAAGTAAATCTTTGGAAAAATCAACTCCATCATTTAATTCATGTAAATTATCACTAAATTGTTGAAACGTCATTTTATTTGTAATTTTCTATTTAAAAACGGAAAAAAAATGACTCGAAGAAAAGAAAAAAATCTTTTATTACTTACTGGATCATGAAGATCCGTATTGAGCAACATAATTGCACAAGTCAACATATGACAAGCATCTAGATAATTGAAAAAATGTAAATGGATTTTTCTATTTAGACAAAACAAAAACAAAAGAACTAACCAACAGAAGTAAATGTGGTTGGATTACAATCAAGATATCTAGCAGCAAAAAAATGTAAAACACGTTCACGATCTTGTGCTTCACCAATAATTGTAAATTGTTTAACAAATTTTCTCAATGCACGATCAAGTGTATCACCTTGAAAATCGAATAATTTAACATATTCTTCAGCTACCAATTGATTAAAATCATTCCTGGAATAAGAATTATAATAATCATAATTAGAAAAACAGCAATTTGATTTCCATAGTGATAAACATAACAAGGACATGTTTAGTTTTTTCTCGAGTTTTATAGAATAGATATAAATATCGAAATCTTACTGTCATTCTATCTTGTCGTTTTTAGCTTGAGGATAAAAAAAGTATAGAAAAAAACGACGAAGAGAAAAGTATATATTATTCAAAAAAACAGGAGAAATAATAATCTAATCTTCCCGGCTCACCGAACAGTTTTATCCGCCGGCATAAATAACGACTATGGAGATGGAGATGATGAACAAAAATTGTTTCATTCAAGCGAAAATATCATTTTTTTTTCTGTTTTGGTCAAAATAATCTTTAAAATGAAACATAAATCAAACAAGCCTTTGTGCATGCTTCTATTAAAAGTTCATCGTTTCTTGCGCGTTCTTTTTTCCTCTTGTTGTTGTAGTTTTTAATGAGAATATGAATATCGGCGGAAATTCTAAAAGTTCTTGTCGTTCTTGAATAACATCCTATTATTTTTTTTTTTCGACTCCTTTGATAATCACATTGATAAAATGACGGTGACGATTCTCTTCGTTCCTCTTTTCTTTAGTCATAGTAACAACAACGATAACAACAACACTAATAATAATCATAAGTGAAAACAATGAGTGTCTCTAATTTGGATTTCCTGTTACTCTTCAACTTAACAGAATAACAATAACAACAACAAAAAAATCCAGATTCTCTTTGTTTGCTTAAAATCGGTTTAGCTCAACTTTTTTTTTGTGTTCCTTTTATTAATAAAATAAGCTTCTTTCATAGCATCTTTTTTTTTACAATTGGAAAATAGATCTTCCAGACCAGAATGCATGGAAAAAAGTAACAATAAAGCAAATAGTAACTGATTTCAATATAGAAATTCAATACGTATAGCAAAATAGTTACTTTTCACAAACAGTATTTTATAATATTCAATAATTTCAGAGAAATTTCTTTCTTTGTTTGTTTTTATTAAAACAAGGGCCTATATGGTTATCTATTATATATATATAAATATATTTAAATATGATAAAAAAAATAAAATGCACATACGTTCGTTCATTCGTACCGGTACAACAGTCGAACAAGCACATTCCCAACATGCACACATGATGCTGTTTATTTCTTGGTTAAACTGTTCGCACGAACAGCAATATCGACGATAACAACTAATCTCAATGACAGAAGGGATCTAGTGAACGTTTTCTTGCCAATAACACGTTCTCAATGTTTTAATAAGTATTTCTAATCGACCCACATAACGTGTGAGCCGGTAGGCGGTCGTAGAACAGAACGGAGCGAAAATCGACTTTTGCAACTACTACTATTTTACTCGCTAATGTTCAGTTTAGATGCCATGGAAAAAATTTTCCATTGCTTATTTGCTCGCTCCGCTTGTCGTCGAACTATTTTATACACATGTGATGATGATGCACTCGTTTGCAACAGAGCCAAAGCGAGAGAGTGAGAGAGAAAATGAGAGATCGAGGAAAAGGAGACAAACCGGAAGGCTGAAGAAACAGAGACAGAGAGAAATGAAAAGAATCAGTAGTTACTTGATAGTAGCAGTTTTGGGAAAAATAGAAAGACAAGAAACACAAGAAAAGAAGACATATTCCGGAAGGAGATGACGCAATCAAAATCCTAACAATTTCCCTTTCTCTCTTACTATTTCTTTCTCATTTATATGCACGCAAGCGTGTTATTCTAATCAAATTAAGAACTAAGCAAAGAAGAAAAAAAAAAGACAGTAAAAGAAAAAAAAAATCTATCGTGCATGTGCATCGCATGTTTCTTGACAAAGATCGGTAAGGTAATGTTAGATGATTGAAAACTATCTTGTAAACATAGAAGAGTAATTCAAGGAAATAAAAAACAAACAAGACATAATTTTTAAAGCTTTTGACATTTTTCTCATTATGAATTTCTTATTTACGAAAGAATAAAAAAACAACAATATCTATTTACCTTTTACATAAATGTCTTACAACATCAGTTGGTTTAAAACCATCTAATGTATAAAGACGTTTAGCCAATCGACGTGCTGAAGGAAGATCAACCGATTTATTGACTGTTTCCGAAGTAACTGGGGCTATAAATATAATAAAGAATATACTTAACTATATCAAATAAAGAATGGAAAAAAGAAACACTCATAAACTAATTCTATTACATAAATAAAATTCTTCATAGTTCTATATAAAAACAATAGAAAACAATAAAACTAACTAAATTCTTACAATTAAATTCAAATTCATCATCAATCTCACGTAGTCTTGCATCAATAGCATCTTTCGTTTTTTGATCAAGTTCATATGATATTGGTGATTGTGTTGTCATTCTTGTTATTGATTGTTGCATTGTTGTTGGTTGTAATTGTCCATTAATATCATTATTATTATCATTAATAATAGCAAGATTATCATAATCAGCATGATTGGATGATGATATTGGTAAATCAATTAATGATGATGATGATATAGTTAGTTCATCTGTTGATTTACGACCACATGAATCCAGACTATTTTCACATGAACGACTTCGTTCTGATTTATTATATTGAACATAACCATTTGTCATTGAATGACCGTTAGTTAATGGTATAAGAATTTTTTTTTGTTGATAATATTCTGTATCGGATAGATTATCTTCTTCTGTTGTTCGTACTGATGATGTAAAAGATGATGGCGAATTCCAAGATGGATCAATAAGACTAGACGACGTATAACCACCGTAGTCTAATCAATGAAATAAGAAAAATAAAAAGAAAATTAATTCAAAGTAAAACAATAAAAACTAACAACAAAAAGAAAAATACATTTTATTGATAATTTTCATGTTAAATATATTACTTAACAGTTAAGTAATTGACCTTAGTATTGGTCAATTAGGAATAAACCATCTAAGACATTCTATTAGAGTAAGATATATATATAAGAAGCTAAACTGATTTATGTATGTTTATCTGAGAACTTTTTTCTATCGCAAACACACAAAACTGATATACGAATCATTTTCTTCTAACTATCAGTTCTTATTGCGAGTAGAAGAAGATATTCGGAACGCAAACTAAATATTGTCGAGTGTCATAACGAATAGACGTAAGATAAAATCAATCTTACAATGATGTGCAATGTCATTTGTTTGACGCCACTGGTTGAAGAAAAAAAAAACACATACATACAATGACGATAGAGAAAGTAAGTAAATAAGTAAATAGATTTTCTCATATTTATCTAATAAAGTAAAAAGAAAAAGTTCTCTAGAAAATTGATGAGTTAGTAACCACATGTGATGTTTACATCATTATAGCTACCTGTCACTGCTGTTAGTAATAAACTCGAAAAGAAAAGAACTAATACAAGACAATTAGGGCCTTTTTTTTTGCTTTTTTTTTTCTTTCTTCTTGTCTCTATTATAATATAATTAACACATTTGTTTCACATCATCCACTCAACTGCTTTTAAGTATGTCTATTTATTCGATTAGTTTATTTACCTTCTAATCGTTTTTCTTCTTGTTGTTGATTTTGTTGACAACGTATCATCGGTACTTTATGTTTTTTTTTTCCGCACTGTTGAAACAATTATTCTATTACTATAGACAAGTTACAGCTGTTCGTATTCACATGTGAAATCCAATGATTGAGAAAAAAAACATAAAATGTAAGATCCGTTAAAGATATTGTGTAATACCAATATATGTTTGTCGATACAACAAGTGCTCGAAAAAAAGACCTACTATCAATTGCTATTGCTAGTGATAGTAATACCTGACAAGTAAACATATCTTTACATGCATTCTTTATTTTTCTTATATTCTCTTTCTCTTGTTCTATGTCTAATTCCTCCGAATTTTTATCCAATTAGATGATGATAATCGACCTACGGATATAAAAATCCAGCGAACATACAAGTATGCTTGTTATGGCCAGAAAGAAAAAGAATAAGAGAAAGAAAAGAACATCGATTATACTCTTGATGAGCATATACACATAGAAAAACAAATAGAAGCATCAAAAGTAGATGTGAATGGTGAAATCGAACACTTTTTCTGTAATTGAATGCTACCCGGACAAATGCATTTAAATAAAAGCATAGGTATGTTTTATAATCTAGTTTTTCTATTGTGACCAAAATAGTAACAGTTGTGTAAGATTAAATACATGAATTCACATAATATTGTGATCATTTATAATATAATAATTTAAAAAAAAAAGTACGAATCTCAATATTCCACTAAAATACGAAAAGCTACTTATTCGATTTCTTATACAGACATAAATGACCAAAGCACAGATATATGTTACTATATTTAACTACCAGCATGCACAAAATAACACTTACCCAAAGTAACTAAACAAAATTTCCAAAAAAAAAAAAAAAAAGAAAACAAAAATATTATTTATTCAAAATTGGACAAAGAAAAAAGAGCAAATATTTACCTGATTTTAATCGTATACGAATTCGATTACCGGATAATTTTAAATTTTTTTCAACTACAATTTAAATAAATAAATTTCAAAAAGTAAAAAAATTCATTAAATAAAACTTTACATTCAGCAACTGTTTGACCCGTAGTGCTTACACCGTTTAATTCCATAACAACATCACCGGGTATGACCTTTTGATATGAAGAAAATTTTTTTTTTTTCTTTTAATCAATTGAAATTCAATTTAATTTTACCTTAGCAAGTGATCTCCATATATGTGCAGGAAGACGTGTATTATGATTATTATATACAGATCGAACTGAAATAACTGAATGTTTTGAATTCGTTGAACTATTTTCATCATTGTCGTCCATCCATTGCACACCAAAACCATTATCCAACAATTCATGACGATATCTATTTCAGAACAAGAAAAAAATTTTCTTTTTCTTGTTTTTAATTGAATTAAGATAGAAATAAATATACATACAAATCAACTACTTTAACAACTGGTGTTAATGCCATTTGAGATATATCTAGAAAATCTAATAATCAAATTTTCCAAAGAATAACAACGATTTTTTTATTATTTTTTTGACAGTGATCAATGACTCATCAAACAATGGACTATAAGAAGAAAAAAGAGAGAAGAAAAGAAAATAATATAAATGTTTCTCCTTCTTTTTCCTATTCTCTTCTTTGTTTTGGTAATTCACCAATAGAATTATTGTTAAGTACTTGTAATGAATATCTATTTAAGTCCCTTGATAATTTATTCTAATATTTTAAATATTTAAAAGATTGTCAAAACTTTTTACAAGTACATCTTGTTTTATATTTTGTCTATGTGCGACATCTAATAAGTTATGTTTAAACAAGTCATTTTGTAGAGTTATTTTCCAAAGAAAAGATATAGAATGGAAATAAAATCAAAATATTTTCAATCAAATATGGAAACAATGAATAAGCGTATCTTAACTTATTTACATCAATTAGAACCTCCAATAGATATTAAATTACCAGGAAAAAATACTCAATGGTTATATCCTCTGAAAAATCTTGAAACATGTCGGTGTATGGAAGAATTCTTTTCAAAATATTATTCAGATACAAATGAACGTATTCTAGTACTTGGTATTAATCCTGGTCGATTTGGTAGTGGTATTACAGGTATTTATAAAACTATTGTGTTTCTCAGACAAAATATGAACTATTATTGAACAATGTGCCTATAAGAAGGCGTTGCTTTTTGTAATCGAATCCATCAACTATGTAATCATCGAATCCGAGAACGTTATATTTTATCATTTGTATCGAAATAATTAATTATACACATCTAAAATTACATATTTAGTTATTTTTGATAAATTGACTAAAATATTCAATAGTATTGATGGATGAAAATGGAAATGAAAATGACTTTATTAATTTTGGAGAAAGCCATCGGGAACAAAACGTTCATTTAAAAGATGAATGATTGCTTCTGTGGTTTGAGAAAGTTATTTTTTTCATCATTAATAACTCTCAACACATATTATTTATGAGATTCTGATGGATTGACAACTCTACAGGGTGTTAATACTTTTATTGCTCTAGGTGTCCCATTAACCGATCCAATACGATTAAAAACAGCTTGTAATATTGATTCAAATTTTCCTTTAAAACCAGAATTATCATCAAAATTTATTTATGATTATTTCTTTAATCAATATTCTATGAATGATTTTTATAAAAAATTTTTTATTGGTGCTGTTTGTCCACTTGGTCTTGAATCTAATGGACGAAATATGAATTATTATGATAATAAAACTTTAATGAATAATTTACTTGAAGATTTTATACCAGATAATATTGAAAAACAAATTAATCTTGGATGTTCAAAAAAAGTAGCCATATGTCTTGGTGAAGGAACTAATTATTCAATATTACATAAATTAAATGAAAAATATCATTTTTTTGAAAAAATTCTTAAAGTTTCACATCCAAGATATATAATGCAATATAAACGACAATCAATTAAAGATTATGTACAACAATACATTGATACATGTCAATTAGCAGAAAAAATTGTTTCGAAATAGAGATTATTCTTGTATTTTTATTTTTCTATTACTTAACGAAAAAAAACATGAAGTAAAATTGATGAAATTTTGTTTTCTAATATGTCAAGAGAAAAAAAAAACAAATCAATATTCAGGAAGTTTTCTATGCAATGATTTATTTCTCAATAAGTATTGAATACACCAATAAGGAAATGAAACTTTCTTTTTTGATCATAGTAGACGTTTGTGTTTATTCCGGTTTGTAATGACGAACTTGAAAGAGGATGTAGAAGAACCACAATAACTCTCAATCAATTTTCTCATTCCATTCGTTATGACATTACGATTTGCATATTTTCATCAAAACATTTCATATTGAGAGTATGCAGCAACTCATGAATTCATAGAGAGGTTATAGCAACCTTTTTATTTATAATATAAGTACTTCTGTCGTATCTGACACTTGAATTCCGTTGAGATCCTACTGACAACTAATAAAGATCAACTTGCTATTATATGAAACTCGTTATATATCAAATTCATATATTTTTTTTTAAGTAATTAATATAAAATAGTTATATTAGTTAATAAGAAGCAAGTTATTCAACCATATATAGACGGTGTTCAAGCGCACAAATCTATTGTATCACAAACGTAGGCGTAACCATATTGTCTATATGGTTGATGAAAAATCATAAAATTAAATATAGAGAATTTTTTTAATTGATTGATTATGCTGAAAACTGGCGTTGCATTCATCGTATGTTGTGTATAAATCCTTCATGTAGTTCAATATTTTGGTTAATTCTCATATTATATATATATATATTTTTTATTGAAAATTAGGAAAATTGTCAGAAATTTGTCCATTATATTTCATATAATTTCTACTGATTAATCACAATCTACACAAAATGTTATTAAATATTGAAGTATGACGTATACGACAGCAGTTATTGTTTTCTTCCAGTTCAAAAGACAAACTATTATGAATAAAATCTGAAAAAAATACCGATAACTATGCTAAGATGATGTCAAAAATTTCAAGAAATTAACATATAATATTAGATTTCTATAGTTAGTTCTAATACTACATCTTTGAATACATGCTTAAAAAAAACCAAATGTCTAAACTCATGGTTCTCTCTATCAGTTCTACAATACTGTAGCTTTCACTAGAGAGGTACAGTAGAAGTTATGTAAATTGAATATACCATTAATAACAATGTGTAAAAAGTTCTATATATTTTTTTTCAAAGATAACTTTGTATTTTGAGAAAACTAAATCTTATACGAAATTCTATATTTTCAATAGATCATAATCGGATGCTAGGTTAGAAAAATATTGAATATTAACGTCTTTTAGTACAAGCAAGAATGAACTTCGAAGATGATTTTAACATGTGCTTTTTATTTGAGAGATATCTTATGTTACAAATTTTATGATTTATAATCCATAATGAAGATATGTATTTTGTTCTGGTTGTCGTACTTGTAAAATAGTTGGTGTTATTGGAAAATAACCAGGAATATGTAAATGTTGCTTTTTACTTTTATTTTGATCATTTTTTCTTTGTTGAAATTCTTCTATTGGGTTTTTTTTCATATCACTATGAATACCAGCTAATTGTCTTGATTTAAGAGCAAACAAACTTTTAACTAATTCATTATTATTTAAATTCATTCTATGAATAGCAGTTTTTAAATTCATTGAATAAATTATTCCACATATATTACTAATCATCTAAGATAGAATACTAAAATAATGAAGTTTGTTGTTTTCTTTTAAAGAAAAATCAAACATACAGCAATAAATATAATTGGTAGAAGAATAAAATTGAATGTTGAAAGAAGTTGATTGAAATGCTTCGAGGCAGGCTCAATGCAAGAAGACTTCAAAGAGCATCAAATATCAAAGTATTGATAAGAAAAAAGATTATCACTCACATTAATAAACGAGTTATTTACTGTGGGTGCTCGAACACATATTGTCTCATCTATAAAAACATGTCAAATTGATTTCAGAGAATATGTGTTTTTTTTTAATCTTTTATACCCTTAAAACAACACGATGCTGGTATTAACCAACCAGGATGAAGTGATGCGAAAATTGAACTCTTCTGTGCTACAGTTAGACCAGTTTGTAAAACACCATCAACACAACAATGGTACTATACCAAGAAGCATTTCAAAAAGAAGGTTATTAATCAGCTATTAAACTTCACTTTTTGATGCATTAATGTCCATGAATATGAAAGTGAATTAGTTGAAGTATCACTTTCAAAATTTTCTACATTTAGTGCAAGTAGAAGTGAGAAATTCGGTTTCATCTATTGTAATAAAAAAAAACAGCAAATAAATGAAAAATAACGTGTGAGAATTTAAACTATTAACTAACTCTATCACCCATAAATAAAACTATACACACAAGAATTATTGAACTCAATAATCCAAGTAAATTAAATATTAATGCCTATAAGAGATTTATATTAAAAATTAGAATATCATCATAGATATATTTACAATCATTGTCACTATTGTTGAATGACCAATTAAACCAGCAAAATAAGCTATTACAGCTATGATATATAAAACACCAACAGCAATTAAAACAAGAATTATCTTGAATCAAGTAAATTGAAAAAAAAATGTCTGTAACAAATTTCAATAAAGACAAAGAAAAGATTCATACTTTAAAGTATTGAAATTCATCTCCATAAATTCGACTATAAGCACGAATAAATGCCAGAACAGGATCTGTAACATCGCGAATTGTTGCCAAATAAATACTTAAGATTATAAGAGTAATACCAACTAACTGTATCATAAGTAATAATACTAATGATTAATATAAATGTAAGGAAAAAATAATTAATTACTTACGCACTAGCAAAAAAATTGTTGTACAGATAAAAGTCAATACCAAACACCATCGATTTGTCATAAACTATACAAAAATAAATTGATACATTTATATATTTTTTTGTGATAATAAGAATATCTTACTAATTGAACATTAGATAGAAAAAGACGCTATATGAAAAAAAAAGATTTAAAAAGTTCTTCAGTTATTTTACTTTTCCATTTGACCATGTACCATAGGTAAAAACATGTTGAAGTTCTTGTTCATTTAGTGTAGGCTTTTTTGGATTTTGTTGTTGATGATAAGAAAGAAAATTTTCAATTAAATCATTTTGTTTCATAGCAATCGTCTTTTGGGTTTGTGCAAATTCAGAAAATTGATGCACTGAATATTAAAAAAAGTGATCAGTTAAAAAAAGAAAGAAAAATACAGAAAACTTTGATTAAGTAATATACTGAATGCAGCAAATGGTGCATAATTTGGTCCAAACATTGTTGATATACAATCGAGACAACCATAAGGATCAGTTGTAATATGATTACTATGTGAATGTTCATTTGAAATTTGATCTTGGATTGGATTGTCTTCCGTTATTGCCATTTTTGACATAGATGAATGATGTTGTGGAAAATTCATTGTTAATGCTATGCCTTTTCCAGATTCTATCGGAAGAACATAACTATCATGGTTCCCATCAGATATAGCTTTTGACGTAGAATTGATTTCAGTCTGCATAGACGAAATATGTTTGATAGAAAAACGCGCTCATTTTTTTTTAGATTATTTAGTAAAAATTACCAACTAAAGCATTCGAACAAATATATGATAAACAACAAAGGTTCAAAGAAAGCAATGAAACAATTGTTTACATAACGAATATGTGTCTCTTGTATGAAAACACAAATATTACTATAAGAAGTCTACTTTTAGAAAATGCGGCTAGAAAGTTGTTAACAGAAAAATGATCACTTAAATAAATCAACAGCAACATTTCCAAATTTCAAATGTTAGTGAACATTTGTGTTTATTCTGTGAAGTGATTTTTTTTTTACAGACAATGTATGAGTAAGAACGTACGATAATGCACATTAAAGTTAGCATAATAGAAGTTTTTTATATAATCTCTTACGAGGGAACAGTCCCAAGTGATTCGTACCGTTTGCCTTCATATTATGCCCATAGGTAAGGCTCATAATGTAGGTAAATACTCTAAAATAGTTCGTGCCATTATGCCTTTCTTCTCGAGTTATGATCATTTTACTGAATTTTCAGCCTATCACGACGTATTAAGAAAAAAAATCTTAAGAAGTAATATCCGCTTGGGAATTTTTTCAATAATAGGCCTTATAGTGCTTATTATATCCAGAAAGTTTCTTCCTAAACGAATCAGTTTTTCTAAAGATATGGAGTATATTAAAAATAAGCTATTTTCGGAGATTTTGTGAGAAAGTATTAGTTTTTTGGGGATGCATTGTTTCGGAGGAGAACTATTCGTTTGAGCTAAAACTTTCAGGATATAATAAGGACTATGAGATCTGTTATTGAAAAAATTCCCAAGCGGATATTACTTCTTGAGATTTTTTTCTTAATGCGTTGTGATAGGCTGAAAATTCAGTAAAATGGTCATAACTCGAGAAGAAAGGCACAATAGCATGAACCCATTTAGAGTATTTACCTACACTATGAGCCCCACCTATGGGCATAATATGAAGGCAAACGGTATGAATCACTTGGGAATGTTCCCTCGTTAGAGAGTCTATTTTAGATGCATGAATGACGTTAAAAATAAATTTTTATTTGTGTGCATTACAACAATATGCAAATACCTACATATGTTGCACAATATCACATTATGAGATAAAAAAAAACCTAGCAATATCACATTGCAATAAACAAAGAAAGCAGATATTATTAGACTGATATGAAAATACACCGGAAACGTAACAAAAACGAATAGCTTGCTACTCGTCAAAATTAGACGAATAAAAATCTTATTATGAAACAAGTAATTCAGGACTTGAACTTAATACATTTGTTGGTGTGGTTGTCTCACAAGTTGTATCAAGTGATTGTGAAGATGTCCATTGTTGTAATGATTTTGATAATAATGTTGATTCTTGAAAATATGTATTGATCAAATCAGTTTGTTCAATTAATGGCGACTTGTCAGTAGTGTTCGATATTGTTTCAAGTCGTTCAGTATTAGTTAATCCATCACAATTTGTATTGATTAAGTCTGATGTTGAACATTTGACTGTTAAGGTCGAATGTTTTATCGAAATACTATTTGGACGTAATATTTTCTTTGTTAATAAACTTGGTTCTTGAGATGATTCTACTACTAGATTTGTCATAGTAGATGATGATGGTGATGATGATAAAAATCTTTGTGATCGTGATGTATTAATTAAATCAACATTAAGACATGTTGGGCGTGATAAAATATTAGTTCGAGGTTCCATAGAATTATCTGTATTGGCAGAACCTTCCACTTGTATAAAACGACGACGATCATTGAAAGATGTTTCAATTGTGCAACACTTAACTATTGGACAAGTAATATTTGATGCTGGTTTCGATGTTAATGATAGATTACGTTCATATTCATATAACTGACCTAAAAAATTAAAATTTGGTGATATTTGTGATCGACGTTGTTTTACATATTGATAAGCATCATCAGCAGATAAATGTAAATGACGTATGACATATGCAATTGCAACAGCCGGTGAACGACTAATGCCAGCTAAACAATGGATTAGAACACGTCCATTATTAAGTCGAACTTTTTCTAAAATAGAAACAAAAAAAGTCAAAAAACAATCCATTTTTAGATGATATTTATGTATGTATTTACCAATAAATATATAAGTTTTCTCAAAATAAGGTAATAATTGTGCATTAAGACAATCATTAATTGGTATTCGTAAGAAATGTTCATCATCATTTTCATTAAGAAATGAAGCTCTGTCTCCTGTTCTACTCACATTAATAACATGTGTTATGTGATTATTCTAAGTATTAAAATTATATTAATATAGAATAAAACTGCAGATAAATAGAATTTACCTGTATTGTTTTTATTGCCATAGCATCTTCTTGACAGCCAAGATAAAGAAATGGTAATATTTCTGATATTCCAATATTAGAATATGATGTTGTTGAAAGACATAGTTCATGTGATAGTAGTTGTGACATATTATTGTTATTGAAAAACATAGTTTGTAAATGAGTAAGTGCAAACTTCGATCGAATATATTTTATGACTCATTCTAGGTGGATGAAATCCTTCTTCTGAGTGAGTGAATGTGTGTTACTGTTTCTTTTTCGTAATCAATGAATCATTTATTCAAATGTTTTATGATGACTCATGAATCAAGACTATTTCTATTTAGTTACCTTCCTCTTTCTTTTTTCTTCCCTTTTTTTCTAGAGGTGTTGTTTTTTCCCTCGTCTATCATAATTTATCTTTTGGCAACCAACAAGAAATGATTCCGAATTGGAAGAAAAATAATAAAGTCTACAGTATTTCAATGCTTGTTAGAATGATAAATAAAATAGATCGATTGTTAATCGAATGTCATAATAATTGCTGAGCAGAGGTCGGAAGCAGTACGATCTATTTCGAAAATCAGTCAAAATAATGACACTGTTCAACATAGTCACTAATTTCTTTGTATTTCAAAAGAGAATTAAAAAACACATTGTTTATGCTTGATTCAAACGTAAAGATTAACATCATATGTTATTGTAATGTTGTAAAGAAAAATGAGGATGGCCTTTGTGAATGTATAGAATCAAAATTTGACAGCAGATTTTATAATTATAAATTCTGTTCGATGAAAATCGAGGCCTTGTTGCATAGATTGAATTTAGTTTTATTATTTTTCTATAGTGGCATTTATAATTTAACTAAAAAAGTAGTAATTCTTTTTCCATTATAATACATCTATCTTTTTAATCCTTGAAATGAAAATATATACTTAATCAGGATTAATTCTTTATTAAAACGTAATTATACCTCTTATATCAATTCCAAAAATATTAAGATAAATTATCAAGATATTTTTGCTTTCTATTGTTCGCTACTCTTTAAAAAAGTTCTTGTTTTTTTGTAGAAAGCCAACAATGCATGGTTGAGATACATCAATAGTTAATTACATCGAAATTATTTTACACGGTAGATTAACTATTTTTATGATAATTTATTTTTATGTCTCAGTATAATATACTGGAGGCAAACTAATTTGAATATATGTGCATACGATTAATATTAGAAACTATCGTCTCCAATTGGATCAAGTTACGAATAAAAACAAGTGACTCATCATTGTCAATAGTGCTTATGTCTTGTCTAAGAAATTTTTCTTCTTAGATTAGTTTTTTTATGACTAAAATCGATACGCTAGTAGACATCTAGAATTTTGAGTGTGGATGTTTGTCTTCTTCTAATTCGCAGTTACTCTCACACCCATACCTATACTCTCAATAAAAAAAAAACTAAAGAAGTGAATTATCTGATTTCTAACAGTTTTCATGAAATTCAATATGATTTCTAGCACCAAAAATAGTTTTATTTTCTCTTGCAAAATTCTTACTTTTCCAAGGGTATGTTTAAGGCTTTTTGAAGAAATAAATTCAGATATATCAACAACAACAATTCGATAAGTTTCAAACATATGTATCATGCCTGTAAAAGTTTCCATTCATGAAAAAAAAATGCCGACAGGTCAATATAACAATGTACATTGTCGCGACCTTCCTCTGAGTAACTGAAACGAATTGTCACCTTGTTTTTCATCACCTCATCTTTTTATTTACTTACCCATTTTCAACAATTTAATGCCATATCAAATGTACTACAACTACTCCTACATTACAATCTTCACTTTACTTGGCCTTGTTCTGGTATGCTTCATGACACGATATTAAACTTTTTGTTCAACAAACTATATATTATTAAGTAGTGATAATCTCTTGTGAATAATGGAAGCTTCGGAATATAACGGGGACTAGTCTTCTATAATTCACATTGATCACTTGTATTATTTAATTAGTTGCTAGTTTCTATTATTTCACCGCTGTTGAATAAAGATTTTGTTTTTGGAACGTTGAAACATGTCATGTTTTCGACTGTAATTCCTGTACAAAAAGATTGTGAAACATAGTCAATCTTGTTCTATATGTTTAAGGCGACTTTCATGAATAAAGTTCATGTGACCAGACCATTTAATATAATAATAGAAAAGATTGATCACGCATCAGACTCTATGCTTAACTTATTTGGTTTAATTACTTCTGAAATCATCGGCCGTCATTTATTATTAGTGCCATAGAACTCTGCTCATATGAATCTTGTATGAGCCTATGGTCATGGTTCTCTAAACACTATTCTTATTGTATTGTGCAGGGTAAAAGATTCTATCAATTGAGTTATGTAAACAGTAACTTGTGCTTAGTATTATTGTTATCCTTAATTATCAAATCAATTATTAATTGGTATAATTCAACTTGTTTGTATCCTCTTTGGCGCTTCACTGTAGTGTTAGTTCGTTTTTATTACTTAAAATTCATTGCTGTTACTTATTATAATACATTATAGTATCTCCATATTTTCTTCAATTAAGCTTCCCGAAAACCATAGTAAAAAAATGAACGTATAGAGAAGATCTTTTCTACACAACTGTACTCATCTGCACTATCCTTCGAACATGAATATTGATAAATATATCTATTTATAAAAAAAAAACTAGTTCTTCAATATTATGTATTAGCACTAATCATAGACGGTTCGGAATAATAATGTTATTACAAATTCATGGATCATACATTCATTACTTTGAGCGATTGCTCTCTGTATCATCAATGTCTTTGTTTGTCTTTTTCTCTTCCTTTCTCTTTGGCATGCATACATAAATACTTCTGTTCGTGTAATGTTCATCAGCCATTCTTGGCTGCTTCTTCGTTTTTTCTTCACTCATCTTGGTGCTAAGTTTCTTTCTTGAATATATGAAGGAATAAACCATTAGCAACTCAAAACTGTTATCAATATGTCTGTATACAAATGCTTTTCACTTGCAATTTGGACATATCGCGACATCTTTCCTTTCGCTTATCCGTTCACTGCTGAAGATAGTCACCTTACATTTCTTTCTTTCTTATTTACTCATTGACTCACATTTGAATAATAAGCTTGATGACGCATGTCGAAAGAAATATTTACTCTTAGCGTTCTCAAAATTTATTGACATATAATATGACCTATTAGTCTTATTTTTTTCTTGTCCATCAAAACAAAAACATGATTATTTTCATCAAACCATTCGACTCACTGCATACTTCTATCGCTTATCGTATGATGTAATAATTTACTCGTTCATCGTTATGAAATTTGCACGTATTAATGTAGTTTTTTATGTGAATTAAGATGCAACACTGAGAACCCCTTTCTCTTACTATTTCCATGATGATCCTTTGAAAATAAATAATAGCTTCAACGAAACTATATTCAAAATCATTCAAACATATTTATATGGATTGAATATAAAAGAACTATATACAGAATGAAGAACTAAAACGAAAACTAGCAGAGTCAGAGACATTTGACACAAAGGCATGTGCCATATATCCTCTCCACAATATCCAATCCGATCAATAACCTAACGTCCGCTTGAATCTGTGAGTGAATTCAGCCGATACCCAAATTCATCAAAAGATATGTAAGATAGCTCGGCTGTTTTTATCTCATTGCATGTGACATTCATCATTTGAAAGTTATTGACATTTGTAAGATAAATGTAAGTTCAGTCACGATCGATTGATTCTCTTTCAAGACAGCTATTCTTAATTGAGTTTGAATGATCGAAAGGAAACTATTGTAATATCATTCCCAGAATAACACATAAATTATTATCAGAAGCTTTTGATTATCGATGGTTGTATTCGACAGTATCTTGTCTACTTAATTCTCGACTCTAAAATTCAATCGATGAAACTTTTGGAACGCAACTGAGGCTTCAATGAAAAAAGTTTAAAAAATTGAGCTCTCATAATCTCTTCTTTTCATATCTAATGGTGTAAAAATCTCCAACACATTGAAGAAAGCCCTATCAGTGTAAAGTATTGTTTAGCAACCCTATTGTGCTTTCGTTTCTGAGAAAAGCTAATCTGGATTTTTTCAACAACAGTGGTTTCTATCCACAAGAGTGTGATTCATCGGTTTGTTGCAATTTCTAAGGTCAGTCATTATTCTGTTTTCTTATTTTGTCCAAAATTTTCAACATCCCCATTTTGCAGTTTTGATTTAGTCTAAGATGTTCTCATACTATTCATCATATTTTGATGTAAGAATTTTTGCTCCATGCTATAGAGAAAATTGTCTTTTCAGAAAGTTGGAAAAACAATAATCTGATCAATATTTGCTGTATGTGTTTTATTTGTGTTGAACCGATATTGTTCATATGAAATCGGTTTTGCTCGATTTTCTAAATCATGAATATGATCCGGTGTCGACTTGAACGAAAGCAACCATCAATTATAGTCAAATATAAAAGCACGATGTTCGAAAACAGACAAAGTACCAAAAGAACAAAACTCTTCAGTGTACCTGGCTTTGAAACAAAAATTGAGCAATCTATGCAAAAAAAATGACGTAATTACCTGTTGTTATTGTCATGTCATCAATATCTAATTGATCCATCGAACGTAGCTGAAGTCAAGAAAGTTCTTTGATGAGTTTACGAAGACAAAAAATCTGATTGGTGTAGAAAAATACGTTAGAAGTTGAAATAATTATTTTTCTGCAAAAGTTTTGTTTTGCCTCTAACGAGAGTTTATCTTGAAAAGAGAAAAAAGCCGACCGTTTACATAATTTGAATACCTCTTTTTTTTTTGAAGAAATTTCGATCAAATTTTCAATTTGTCACGTTCAATTCAAAACATTTTGTCGAAATTTTACTGAAACTTGCTGAATGATTAAGTAAGACTAGAAAATATTTCTCATGATGAATTCAATAATAGTGAGTATACTTAAAGAGTTGGTATGTTGCATAGAAAAGAATTGCACTCATATTTGGCAGTAAAATCTAAGGAGTCGAGCCCGCACATATAAGCAATTTTCTTTTAAATTGCCTTGACTATGCTATACCATTATAGATTGTCAAATAAAATATCAAGATCAATGCTATATTAGACACAAATAAGGATACAATTCTATCATAAAGCGTTCGTCGCTTTTCGCTGATTTAGGACGATCGAATTGTCAGTCGATATTGAAACAAAAACAGTCCCTGAACTTATATCAATGTTGGAAAAATATTTCCAAATTTCAAGATAAATGGTACCAATCTGATATATTGAAATAGATGATAACAAGATACTATTGACTCATGTAATTGAAGGCTATTTTCCTAACGTTTTACATATTCTGACGTTTGTTATTGAAATCGTTTGACAAACCCATTTGCTTCTACAAGAAATGTATCGAACTGATTGTCTTCATTTGTTTCGTCGTGTCATTGATCATTCATTGTTGACTACAAGTATTCAATATTTTTTGAATAAGCAAGCGTTTGTAGAAACATGTTACTTCCACGAAGAATGATTCGATAAAAAATATTGTTCATTACCATCAAATAAACAACATGAAAAACCAGTATCAAACGACTTCTTCGATGAGGATGATTCGTTAAATGATGTCCAACCTTCCTATTCTTGTTCGAATCAAGCAGGTTTTGAATTTTCATTGAATTCACCAAAACATTATGAACATCTGTTTTCATTCACTAAAGCTGAAATCATTACCGATGACCGTTGGCTCGACTCTTTTAAAAGATTTCGGCAAGATTTACTGCAAGGAGTTCTTATTCATGGCCTTTATTGGAATTTATACAACTGTATTGATCTAGGATGTGGAGTTATGAGACGTTTACAAAAATCTTACGAAAGATTTTTACACATGGCAGCGAAATATCCATTGAAAGATGGATATAAGTTTGTACCTTCAACATATGAGGTAAAAATTCTATGTTCAAAGAAAATAACATGGATCTGATAATCTATTGTTACGTTTTCAGATTGACATAATGTAACGTGTACATATGCAAGAACCACTACATCATGTTGCTGATTGTCTTTGGCTCGTTGGTTATCCTATTCCTCATGCACCGTGACCAATGTTGGAAAGCAGGAAAATAAAGACAGAGAGCGAAAGAACAAATAACATTTATAAACATGAATTTCCAAGTGACTTATCGACGAATCATCCTTATAATACTGTTGAGAGCATAGAAAATTATATCAGTTAAAAGATTTTAGAAAATTCTGTTTCTAGTTTGTTTCTCTAAATAATCAAGAGTAAACAAAAATGCATTACTTGAAAGCTCTCTATAATGCTTATATTTGAAAAGAGGCGGGCAGATGAGTGGAGATCTTGTGTTCACCCACTTGCAATTTGTGTGTTATCATTCATTGAACCCTTTCGTTCGACAAAATATCAGCGTGTGGGACACTATCGGACTGTATTGAATAGTATAGCATTAACAGCAGGTGTTAACTGATTCATGCTAGTTAGTGTCAACGTTTCGTGAAATACATTCACATTTTCAATAAAAGAAAAGTTTCAATCACTATCTCTAAGAGAATGTTCATTTATCATAAAATACATGCATAGACTGAATTCAGTTCAACTCATTGTTCAATGGGAATAATACCATTCATCAAATACGTCTTTCAATTCTTACGCCACAGAAATTCAGTTCTGTTTATTGCCTGATTAGTGTATCATCGATGACATACTTCTTTCATACCAGAACATCTGTGTCGGTTGACTTTGAGTTAACCTCAGTTGCTATCAGACTCTTCTCGAGAATAAAATATGATGATTTTTTAAATCACGAACTAACAAAAAGAAACGGATAACATGTCGATGTTGATAAAATAGATAAACAGAGCTGAATCTTGGATTTGCAGATGAAGATTTTGATGGTTTTCAAAGGCCTGAGAGACGACCATAAACATACGTCTTTTCTGACGAATATTTCTCTCTGTGATACGGATCTTACATGTGAAAATGACTCTCATTTTCATTGTGGTTCAGATATCTCGAAATAAGGACAGACAAATGTGGGCGTCCGCCTATCCTAGACCAACATCACACCCATACCCACGTTCTGGTCGCATACAAATCGGTATAATATGCATATGGGGTGGATTCTGTTTGAAAGTATTGCCTTTTGGCACATGGCGTCAATATGGATGAATATTTTTGAAGTTTGTTAAAACTGACAAAATGGAGTCTATTTAAATGCGTTCGGACAATGTTAATTTGTATGAGCTGTGTATACTAGCCATAGTACCCAAGTCAATATAGTTATGAAACGAATGTCTTATGATAGATGACGCTGTAATATACTTTATTAGTGATTAATATTCTTTAAATGTTTTTTCTCGATTAGTGTGGATTCTTTCTAATAAATAATTCTAATTTGGCTAGAAATCAATATTTGTTATCATTATAGTTAGAACCAAAAGCCGTAACTGCTACTGCCGATTTTCATGAGTACGATAGTATATTGGCGGTAGTGCCAATAATTCTGAAATATAGGTAGTATTCAAGTAAAATAAACTTTGAAAATGAATAAAAAGAAAAAAATCGAGAGAGATAATGTCTCTAAGTCGGTATGGCTTGAATTGACTGGACTGATTTGAGACTTGAAAAAGGCAGAACTTGTTAAGTTCTGCAAACAAATTGTTTAAAAAAATCATATTATTAAGGTTAGTTGGAAGAAAAACAATTTTATTTTGCTTTTTCTGTTCCTCTTTTCTGTGATGTGGACAGAAGTTGTTTTCGAGCTCACAACCTGAGGCTTGTTCTGCATACTTTTGCAAGGAAAGATAAACAGAATTTTTTCTTCATGCATATGCTCGGATTGGATACGTCAACCAAGTGAGAGAGATGCAGAAGTGTTGATTGGATTGCTGCAATACACTGCAGTATTAGTTTACTCAAGGAAACCATTTCAACAAAATACAAATATTGCTTTGCTAACAAGCTTGTCACCGTAATGTGATTCTCTACGTCAAACTAATGCTTTTTGACAATTTCTAAATTGGAGTATTTTTGTAAATTCAATGGTGGGCGGTAAGTCACGACCAAGGCAAGTGAAAGCCCAAATATACACTAAAATAAAATTTGTTGCATTCATGTGGCACTAGCTATTTTTTCTCAGACTTTACCACGTAAATGTGTCTTGGTCTGTCTTTTGGCTATTCGTTTACCGTTTTGCGTTGCATACGACTATATATTAGACTGATTTATTTTCATACCTTTGTTTTTTAGATTATTTCTAAATTAGTTATTGATCGAGAACATACAAACGAATCGATCGATGATCTAGAGAGAATTGTCTCCAAGCGACTAGATCTCAAGATCAGACGTCTTTGAATTTTAAGAAGAAGTATCACTGATTCTCATTAATTTACAAAAAAATGTCTTTGTCTGCTGATACGGAATAAAATGAAAAATGTGCTGAATTGTAGATTCGAACCAAGTTTCCAAAATGCGTCGCAACAAGTACCTCGTATCGCGATTTAATGTGTCGTGCATGGCATTGGAACATATGCTACACATTCTATTGTTATAAGAGATCGAAACGAAGAGAAATTTCCGATAATTTGAGGATATTTGTTTCTACACTTCTAGATGATTTCACTGTGGCATTATGTAATTTTCATTGTATTAGTTTGTGTCATAATTGTGCACAGTTACCCAGCTGGTGCACCAGCCTCCGCTTGCGCATCGATGATGCCTAGGCATAACTCTTTGGAACCACGATCGTGTCAGGCAGTCTATGTCATCGAAGCCAATACAACTGAATACAAGGCAAATGATGCAGTTCTCAGTGAGCTTCTTTTGCAATATTGAATAGTCGACTGATGATATGTTTATTGTATTCGTTGAGCAGTCACTGTACGAGGTGCGACGAACGCAAACTCTTTCAAGGGTATTCTTTTGATCGCCAAAGATCAATCTAGTCAACAAATACTCGGTTATTGGTCTAGCAATTCGCCTCTTCAGACCATTAACTGTGATGGAGTATCGGCAAGTGGTATTACTCATACATCTTCTAGTACCAAAACACAAATTCAAGGTATTTGGCATGCACCAGCGATGGTGTCTCAAGGACCGACGATTATAAAGTAAATTGCTCATTGTTCTTATTCAGAACAAATTGAATGTTCTATTCATTCAGAGCCACTATCGTCAAATCTTTTGGTGAATTTTATGTAGATTGTTTCTCTGTCACATTAACAACAAGTCAGGTAATCCAGGTAATGTATTTCATAGTTTGACTTCAAAAGCGACAAGAAATGAATAATATACGAAAAGTATATTTCCTTCGCTCCTTAGAATTCCACGGATGAAGGAAGTCAAATTAATAGTTCAAACACCAGCACTAATGTTCAGCTGTCTTATGCTAACAAAACAGTTGTAGTGACAATGACAACTGATTTAGTTCAACCAGGTGAATGGCGATCTATTGGTTTCTCGAGCGATCATTATATGGTATGAGTCATAGACATAACAGTATCGCTTTATGATATCGATTTCTTCCTTAGGGCAATGATTATGTGTTTGTTTGTCAAATTTCGTCGACCAGTAGTGTTCAATTCAAACGAATGCATACGAAGAATGGTCGAAAACGGTACTTTTTGTTGCTCTTGCTCAGGCTCATGTATATCTCTTATGTCTCAATTTAGACCTTCTGATTCTTTAGCAAATGTTAGTGTCATAAAAACAACATATAACAATGGAGGTCTTTTATGTCGATTCTCATTCAGATTAGATACTGAAGAAGAATTCGAGAATGAACCTGATCCCATAATGCAAGGGGTAAACTATTATCTACTGTTTGCTGCTGGGCTTTTGAATCAAGATGGTAGGTTCGGTTTGTTACTCGAATAGATGGTACATGTTAATTTCGTCTTGCTTCAAAGGTCAGTTACTCAAACACTTTTTCACATCAGTTACTTCCCAAACATATCAAGTACAATACAACACAACAATCTACCTCGATGGAGTGCCGGTCAGTTTCAATTGATCGAAAGATGTATTTTGGCTAGGCAGAGCACGAACTAGACATACATCACATTCGAATATTCATATTTTGTAAGGTCCACTCATTCGATCGAGCTCAGATTAGATCCAGTTCAGTTTAAGTCAGTCTATTTTGGAGAGTTTCCAAGCACTTTCTATTACAAATATTTGAAACTGTAAAAGTGCGAATTCCGATAAACTTTGAGTTTTCTATCAGGTCATCGATCTTGCCATCCGATAAAAGTTCTCTTTTGCTACGAAGAAAAAGATGATTTGAGGTGAATTGTTTTGATTCCTTAAATCAAAAAGTTGCCAGAGGATTCTATCAGATGTTTTTCAAACCAATGATTTCTAGTCGGAATGAACTATATTCTCTGTTATGAGATTCCTTGTAAATTTCTGCGATTTCTAACAAGAATCCGACTGTTAAAAATTTTTTGCTCTAAGCCCATTCCAATCTGAATCGTAGTCAGTTTAAATTTGATGTGTGCCTACCATAGATCAATATTATCGTCATTGAGTTTCATCGGAAATAGTTTGTCTCGGTGACGCGTTGCTCTTTCATTGATATTTGTACTTCAAAATATTTTAGACAACCACATCGATGTCAAGTAGCACGAACATTCCAGTTACTACCCACATTTCGACCAATTCGACCAATGTAGCGACTACCAATGCATCGAACAGTGCTGTTGGAGTGGCTGTCAATTGGACTTATGCTGATGGTATGACGAGCGCACATATGTCAGTCATGAATCTCAAAATATCTCAATGGTTGGCTGTCGGTCTTTCACTTGACAGATACATGGTAAGAGAAATAGTTATCTTAATGAATTTCTCACAATGTTTAGATATCAACTTTTTCTCACAGAGTGATGATCACCTCTTCGTATGCCGTCATTTAGCAGATGACTCGTTTATTCTGCTACGCTATGTCAATCCTAGTGATTATGGGACTCCACAGGCCGTTGCCGAGAACGTCAATCTAGGTGGTATATTCACATTAACTCGACAGCGAGTGGAAGATGGCATCGCATACTTTGTTTTCACTCTATCAAATTTTTCTAGTAGCGTCGGTCGTCGACGACGTCAACTTGGTGTCACTCCACTATCTCAAACAGTTGAGTATTATCCACTCATCGCTTACGGAAAAGTAGATAGCTCAAGTGAGTAATACGCGAAATCAGTCTCTCTTGAAGTAACATTATTCTTGTCACTCAAACAGATATTCTCACAAAACACGCCAGCGACTCTCGATTTGCTCAATCAACTACAGTAAAATTAAATCGAGCAGACAGTATCATATATAATTTCCAAGCGTCAGGCAATGATACAACCAAGTTGATGAAAGCACATGGTATCATAATGGTATTTATTTGGATTCTATTCGTTTCAACTGCCATTCTCTTTGCTCGATATTGCAAGCAATGCTGGCCCGATCGAAGAATATGTAGTAAACCTATTTGGTTTGCAGCACATCGAGCGATAATGCTTTTTGCCGCTGGATTAACAGTGATTGGCTTTGTGCTTATTCTTATCTATAAAAGTGGCACATGGGTATCACGCAATCGCACTCGTGAATTTGTCCATTCGATTCTCGGCATTATTGTCATAAGTGCTAGTGTTATTCAACCATTCATGGCTCTATTTCGGTGTAAGCCAAATGATAAAAATCGTTTTATATTTAATTATGCACATGCTAGTGTCGGGTTAATAGCTTTCATTCTATCGATCGTGACTATTTTTTTAATCATGTTCTCTACACAAATCAGTTTTCAATTTGAAAATGCATGGAACTTCTTAGTAGCATGGATCTGCTGGATTGTAGTGATCTTTGCCGTTTTCGAATGTGTTGACCGTTGCTTACATGACAAGCAGAAGTCAGAAGAAAAAAATGAAACCCATTGGATGGATATTCATACTGCTGAGAATGAAGTAAACAAAGTTGATGATTCTTCTACTAATGAACTTTTTATCAAGGATCGTGTTAAAGCAGTTCTTCTTGTTGTTCACTTTCTTGTCGCACTGGGTCTTTCGTTAGCTCTGGCTATTGTGATTGGACAATCGTCTTAATATGAATTCATACCGTTATGACAGACAGATTTTGTTCATTTCTCCACTTCTTTACCATATATCTCTCATTTACGAGATTACAACTAACAATTTATACAGCATCTCTACTGAATTAAGCTGTGAAAAAACCATAGAATGGTGTATTTAATATTAATCTGAATTTTGAAGAAGAAAAGAGCTTCATTTCAAAAAAGAAATCGGAGATTAGGAGGTCTTTAGGAGTATTCATACAAACAAATACTTTCATATTGCTATGTATACATATGAATAATTATACACCCCTCGAAAACCCCCTAGTCCAGCATCTTCCAATAATGATGTTTATAACTAGATACATATGGATAATGTGAAATAATCAGGAGACCATTCATATTCAGGAACAGAAATGTGGAAGAAGCGTTTTGGGCCAGATATTTTGCCTGGCGTTTGAAAAGATCCTTGGTGTCAATGAATGTCATGAAGTGACAGAATTAGATCATAGTGTCAGAAGGCAGTAGAAACACGTTGTTGTCTATTTTCATGTTTTATTTCGTCATGAAGAGAGAAATAATTGATAGACATCTTGCCGATAGGATACTGTCATGCTCGAACCTTCAGGTGGGTGGGCCAGTTTTCTAGCCTCTCTAACCCTCCTTCATAAACAAAAATAGAGTGTCTTTTTTTTTATTCCAAAATGCAGTTTGAAACCAATAGGTCCATGGACTCGAAAAAAGATGGACCGACTTCACATTGATAAAGCAGAGACATACAGTTAGAAATAGTATCTAAAAAAACATCGATACTTTTTTTAGAAACAAGTCTTCTGCTGAACAGAAATGATACACCGATGAACAATATATTAGTGACAAATCATCAAAAATCTTTATAAACATCAATATTCAATCATATAGGTTCATCCTTTTTTGATAAGGAAAGACTGTAGACTGGGTTTCAGTTTCACATAAGTATATCAAATATTTGCCTTTAGACAATTGTGTCAAAGTCATACGTATGATTCACATTTTTCATAGAGTACATGATCACATCTTTCTAGACTTCTAGTACATATGGTGGATGAAATGCACTAGAATGAGCCTAGTGTCTCCTACCATATATATGTATATGAATAGTTCTCATGCATGAAAACACACGCTCAGCAGCAGAAATACATTTTGAAAACTGTAATAAAATAAATTTTGCTTTATCAACATGTAGTTGGTTTTGAAAATACAATTCGATTCAATTTAAAAAGCGCGTGATATTGAATGATTATGTCACTGCTATCTCATTTTGCTTTACTAAAAATTTCTTTTGAGAATTAAATAATAGAAATATTTTTTCAAGCATCAGAAAACGAGAGCTTATCATGAATTACACATAAAAAACTAGATAATGAAAAATTTTAAGCAATTGTTGATGATTCTTGTCGACGTTTAGCAACATAAATTCGATGATTGGCACAAGAAATACAATACACATATTGATCATCAGAAACTAAACATTGTTTAAATTAAACTTAGAAAATTCGAATATTAATGTCTAACCTGTAAATCGTTTAAATGTCATTTGATCTGTTGGATGTACACTTATTCTTAATGCACATAAAACCATTTTATAAATTAAATTTGCAGCATTTTCATTATTTTGTAAATCACCATGGCTATGCTCAATTGAACCATCTTCAGTCATAATTAAATATCCGACACAATCGGGAACATTATCAAAAACTTTGGCTAGAGAACTCATCTAAAATTTAAGAAATAAATATCATCAAATCTAGTCGATTTTTATTTATCGTTCGTACGCATATTGTTGAGTTTCACATTATTAACTATGATATCAACCCTCAATCTAATTAAATCCCATATAGGAATGATATCAATAAAACTATCCTTATTAACTAATTTAATTAAATGATTTTGTTGTAATTTATGTAGTTCATATCATTTAGAAAAAGAGAGATAACTAAACAATTGGTGATGCAACACTTGATAGAGTTATCAATTGTATAAAATAACTTAGATGAACAATATCTGATCTTACATAAAAAATAATAAAAAAAATACATTTAAGTTGATTTCATATTTATTTTTTCTTTTTGTCATTCATCAAAATTTTAAAATAACATTGTCATGCAAAAATTCTTGTTTTACAATGATCTCTATTTGTAGATTGAGGTGTTCTCTTAAATACATTGTTCTTCAAAAAATGAATCAATTTGATTACACTATTCGATTAGTATATCGATAAAAAAATTGTGAATAAATATACTTATGATTTATCGATAATGATTATGTTTTGAAGAATAAAGGCACAATAGAACATTGATTATTAGTGGTGCACATACATACAAGCAGGCTGTGGGTGTGGGCTTTCTCTTCAGCTATACCCACATCCACACAATACTAATGACAGTGTAACAGCTTGACGATCTTCGTGTTATCGTAGATGATAATAGCCTCATTAGGGGCATGCACAAATCAATTAGGAATTGATTCGAAACTAGTCCTATGTATATATCTATGCCCCAATTCTCAAAGGGTTAAGTCCTATCAAAAGTAACGAGATCTAGAAAGAAAATTATTTTTAAATAGGATTCATTGATTTTCTAAAGCAATAACATATTTGATTCTAGAACGTTTCGTTCGTTGTTAGTTTTTATTTTTCTTATAATTTGATCACGTATAAAACAAGCTCGACAATTCTCATTTTCTTTTTTGTTTTTAAGGTTTAATTTATCTCATTGTATGACAAAAAAAGTCTAATTTTTCTTCTGTTTCTGTATACAAAAATGAATGAATATTTTTTCTTCTCTGTCATAGTTGATAAATTCCCAGATAAAACGAAAAAGTTGTCTTGATTTTATGGCTAAAACAAAAACAAACATTTTTCAAACGACAAGTACAACAAACAATATATGAAGTTTATTTAATTGCTGTTTGTTTTCGAAGATGTTTCTTGTGTTCGTTGTCGAACTTTTGTAAGATAAGCTCGTAATTGTTCAGCTAATTGAGCACGTGGAATTTCAAACTAAATCATCAAATAAAGACAAAAAATATCAATTTGTTTTTTTTTTTGAAAAGATTGAAAAATAAAAAGTCTTACTTCTTCTCTTGTTTCAACGTCACGAATTTTTACTATTCCAGCTTCTAATTCTGAACTACCAATAATTACACATAGTTCAATTTGATTTTTCTCACAATATTGTAATTGATCAAGCATTTTTGGATTACGTTTCAATGCCATTTCTGCCTAAAAATACGAATAACAAAAAAGAAAATAATTTCAATATTTATATTCTATCATTATAAATCAAACCTTAAAACCATTTGCCCATAAATAACTACATAATTTCATACGTTCTTCAATTAAATTCTTTTGAGCTGATGCAACATAAACTTCAGTTTCAATTGTTTTTGTTTGAATTTTTGATTCATGCATTTGATGTTCTTTAATTGCAAATATTCTTTCAACACCAATACTTGCACCAATACATGGTACACGTCGTTGTCTTGGATCAATTTTGTGAACAAGTTCATCATATCGTCCACCACCAGCTACACTTCCAACAGCAACTTGATCATCACCTAATTGTGGATCATATTGATATTTAGTAAGAACAGCTTCAAAAATAACACCAGTATAATAATCTAAACCACGAGCTAATTTTAAATCGAATGTTATCTAATAACAAAATAAATAATTTCTGTTAGCACAAAAGAAAAGAAAACTTCAAGGTATTTTTATCTTTACTTTATCCATAACTCCATATAATGTTAAATAACGAAAAAGTAATTCAAGACCTTTTAATGCTTCACTAGCATATTTTATTGCCATTAATTGAGCATCAGTTCGAAGTTTATCGATTAAATCAGCATTACCTATTAAATAAAAAGATTATTCGAATTGAATTAATAGGATATATATTTATATAATATACCATGCATTTGAACATAACTCCAAATTTTATCGGCTACCTCTGGTGATAAACCTTTTTCATGAATCATTTCATTGCGAACAACACTCCATGGTGTCTAGAACAAATGAAATATTTTTTTTTTTCGTTTAAAATTATAAATAAATATATATTGTATACTTTATCAAGTTTATCAACAGATGAACTTATTGGACGAAAGTGTGAATCTGGAACACCACATACAGCAAAGATAGCATCGAGTAATTTGCGGTGATTAACCTATAGAAATGACAAATGATTGTGTAATAATATTAGCTTTGAAATCAATAAATTAAATCTATTCATTCTTTATCTTGTTCAAATATTCTAATCTTTTCTTTCGCATGATTAAAATAGAAAAATAAAAAATCCAAACTTTTCTATTCATACTTAATACACATAGAACAGTTAGAAAACATGAATTTTGCAATAAAGACTTTCCTTAGTGGTAATAAGTTCAGTCTTCCTAAGAGTGAAAGTCCAATAGAAACACAAGTTTTCTCAAGACCAAAAGTCTGAATTAAGTCATAAATTTACTAATTAGGATGGGGGTGTGAGTATGCATTTCAGCCACACTCATATCCTTTTAAACAAAATGAAAAATACGCTTAAATAAATAAGAAAATTCTTACATAGACTTTATATTGTCCTAAATCAAGTTTATCAAGAATTTCCACAACAATTTTGATACATTCTGCATCAGCTACCATTAGGTCAAAATCACCGGCTATATCAAAATCACATTGATAAAATTCTCTATAACGACCACGTGTCATTTTTGGATTGTCACGTCGATAAACTTTTCCTATATGATATCGTTTCATAGTTGCAATTCGATTTTCTGCTATATAACGTGCAAATGGTACAGTTAAATCATAACGTAAAGCTAATTGTTCTGCACCGCCTTGATCTTTTAATTCATAAATAAGTTTCGAATCTTCACCATATTTTTCTGTAAGAAGTGACTAAAAAATAAAAATAAATAAAACATACAAATCCTTTCTTTCTCTTCAACAAAACAGATGATTTCATACTGTAAGCTCCATAACTGGTGTATCGATTGTTTCGGCACCATGTTGTTTAAAACAATCAGTAATTATTCGAAATACTTCCTCACGAATTTTCATCTGACTTGGATGGTAATCTCGTGTACCCTAAATCAAAAGTTTTCATCATTAAAATTCTTTTACTAACAATAGAAAACTTACTCGAGGAGTTTTAAGAAGTTTTTCACCACCAGCCGATGGTTCTTCACCATTGGTTGCTTGATGATCAGCTAGTTCCTTTTTTAAACTTATTAATTTATTGACAGCTTCATTGATCTATTTAAATAGATGTTCTAAATATATACTTAGTTAATAATGAAATAACAAACCTGTTCAGATGAAGCTTTATCAGCTTTTAGTTTTCTCACAAGATCACCTTGTATTTTGATTAAATCATTAAGATCATTGTCAGTTATTGATAGACCAGTTGAGATTGCTGATGCTAAATTCGTTGTCATATCCGAGTTTGTTGCTATGTCTTTTGATATAAATATATTCTGAACGAATATATATCTAAAAGTGTATTGACCCAATTAAATGATGAAAGAAAATAAATATATCTGATGCAATCGACCAACATAGTAAGTATGTGATGATTTCCGATTACAGCAATAAAAGCAAAATTTCATGAGAAAATTTTTGTAATTACTTATTTTGAAAGAATATACAAAAGAAAATAAGTTTTAAGAATTGTTTTCTTCATTTTGGAGTGAGGTCTCTGTTTCATGTGAATGGTTGTTAGCAACCAATCGGTTGCAATCTTCAAGTGACGCGTGTACAAATGGTGATTGTAGAAACGAACGAAAACGTGCGTCGCCGAGTATCAATTGATAGCAAAGAAATGTTATTTATATTTTCAGTTATGCTTGATTGAGCTATTGATCATATTTTTTTTTCTTGTCGATATTTATTCAATATATATATTTATAGACTATTTTACTTTTCTTTTCTGTGGTTGGTCATAGAGACACTCCAATTGTCCTTGTTTTCATACCTTACACGTCGTTAATTTTTTTTCTTTCTGAATGTGTCTCATCAATCCTGTTGTAGTTGAGGCATTTTTAGTATTAATAAACAATATTGTTTTATTCAATGTTAAAACCAGAACGAGTAACATTTTCTGCTGACGATGATGAATTTAATCAGTTTACAAATAATGATCAATTAAAGTCTTTTCTTAATGATTCTCTCGTTCATTATTCAACAGATTTTATAAAAAGTGATCAACAAGAATCAACATCTATTAAACATTCAAATTCCTTAGACCAATTTTCATCTATAACAATGTCTAGTCAACAAGAACAACAAGAACAATCAGAAACTAAACATGAACCATCAATATCAGCACCACCATCTTTAATCTCAGAAGAAAATCCAATTCTTAATGAAAATAATTTACATCAATTTGATGCATTAACATTACAACAATTAGCTATTGGTACACATCAAAATTTTTCAAATATAAATGAACATGATACAGAAACAAGTCCATCTCATTCCATATCATATACTGATATACAAAAAGAAGTTGATCGTGTAAGACAAATGAAATATGGTCGAACATTTTCATCACCAACATCATCACTTTGTACACGATTAACAGTAAATCCATTTAATGGAACAAATAATAATATTAATTTATCATCACTAACACAATCAGTTCATTTTTCTGAAGAATCAAATCAAACAAATTGTCTTCCATTTTCATCAACATTTATAACATCAATACCAGAATCAATTGTACCAGTATCTGTTGTACCATCAACAACAGATGATAATCATTTTATACCAATACATCATATTGAATCACCATCAATAGAAGATCGTGAAGTATTTGAAACATTTCATATCAAACAAACTCCTGTACCTGGTATAGCTATACGACAATCAGTTAATTCATTAAATCGTAATATGTCAACATCAGAAACAGATTTAATTGCATCATTACATCGTAGTGAAAGTAAACAAGGTTTAGATAATCAATCTGAACATGGTACAACATATAGTGGTGTATCAGATGATATGATATTTAATGAATGGGATAAAGAACGTAATTTATTTCAAGATTATATTAATTCATTACGTACAGAAATTCGTGTACTTTTACAAGAACGTTCTGAATATCAAAAACAAATTGAAACAATAAATAATAATTTAAGTGAACATAAACGTTTAAATTTAACACAAGACAATAGTGATCAAACAAAATTTGAACTATTAAAAAAATCTTTAGAAGAAAAAAATCTTGTTCTTGAACAATTACAAAAAGAATATGAAATAATTAAAGAAAAAAATACAAATTTAACAAGAAAAATATCTGTTTTACGTTGTGATGCTAAAGCACAAACAGGTGTTATTGATGAATTAAAACAAAAAATAGCTGAATTAACTGTTGATATACAAAATCATATTATTGTTAAACGTCGTTTAGAAATTTCAATGATGACTTTAGAAAGTGATTGTAAAATGATTGATACTGAAAGAATACGTTTAACTAATGATATTAAAGATGTTCAATTGAGTAAACAAGATTTAGAAAAATTATTACAACAAGCTAATGTACAAATTGCTGAACAGGGTAATTTTATTAGAAAAAAAAAAATTTTTTTCTTCATCTAAAAAAAAAAAGCAAAACTAAGCTTTCAGTAGTATTTTTCTTAAGAAATATCAATGAATATAGAATATCGGTAATTACAAAGCATTTTTATTTGTTCCCCGTCATGGTTATCAAATGATGATAATTGAAGTAAAGACCGATTCTCTCCTTCATATATCAACTTTAAATATAAAGAAATATTCAAGAGTTTCATCTGTAATTATATAAAGAATGAAGATTCTAATTATGTGAACGAAACATCATTCAATAATATGATACTACAAAATGTTCTTCTAAAAATCGTAAAACAATTTGGGTTTCTATTAATATTTGACTAAGCTATCAAAATTTTTTCTAGACGTTTCCGGCTTTCACAACAGTCATACTTTCGAACTTTGGTATGAAACTTTATGCATATAGAGAACTCAACTGAAACAGCTGCGATTAGGAAATCAGAAGTTTTGAACAGTCGCTTCAAAATATAGAACCTTTTCTACATATAGTGTATATAATATGTATTTTTTGAAAGCTTCGTATTTCGAAGAGACTGTTTAAAACTTCTGGTTCTTTTAATGGAAGTTAGTCTAGTTGAGTTCTGTATATGGGCAAAGTTTCAGGTCAAAATTTGATAGCTTAATCAAATTTTAATAGAAATCTAAATCGTTTTAAGGTTTTAATAAGGATACTAGGTGGTATCAAGTCATTGAAATCAGAAGAAGACAGTTGAAGAGGTTCTCGCGTTAGTTGAATGTCGAATTTGTAATTAGATACAGTCAATCTAGAATTAATTAGAGAATTCATATTCAAACTCGAATTTGTCTATAGATTAATGGACGAATTCAGTCAAGATTCAAGTAGTTATAGATAGTTCTCCATCCAAATAGTTCTTGGTTACGAAACGATCGATAACTTCATCAATTCAAATTTAATCGATCGATTGATGATTGCATTTATTCAAATACCATTGCTTCTTCGCAATACATCTGTAAAAACTAGAATCGAGCATTGAATATTATCTTCTTTTAAACGTTAAACATATCTAAACATTTTTTATAGAATACTTCATCATTTATAAATAAAATTTCATTTTAGGTTCAACTATTGAAATGCTTCGTTCGGATAATATTCAAGTACGTTCACAATTATCTGCAACACAACGTCGAATGTTACAAGAAAAACAACAAGTCATGGATTATCTACGACAAATTGAAAACGATCTTATTGAAAAAGAACAAATAAAACAACGTGAATCTATTTTACGTAAAGATTATGGAAAATTACAATTAGCACAAAAACAAGATCGACAAGAAATTGATCAATTAAATGTACAAATAAATCAACAAAAACAAAAATTAGATCAATTAGAACAGGAACGTTTACAATTATTTAAAACTATTCAAAATATGGATGATAATAAAGTACAATTAGAAGTCGAATTAAATTCCTATAAATCAGCAACAAAACGTTTATATACATATTTTAAAATACCATTTGATTCAATTCAATCTATTGATCAATTAATACCTATGTTAGAAGATCGTTATCGTACAGAACAAATATCACAAGTTAGTTCTTTTGTTTTTTTTGTAAGGTTATCTATATTAAAAAAAAATTTAATGTTTGCAGGCTCGTATTCATCATATTCCACTAGTTAAATCAACATCGGATGTTAATCATGAACAAGAAACAGAAGATATTCGTCAACTTCGACAAGATTTATATTCAATGAATATACAATTAAAACAATTAAATGATGCTAATCAAGCTTGGCAACAATATCAACAAAATCAAATCACTTTATTATGTGATCGATTCAAATTAACTAATATTGATCATCTATCTTTTGAGGATATTATACAACAAATTGAAAATCGTTTTAATATTATTAATAATCAACTTATTGATTTGCAAAATATTAAAAGTAAGTTTTTTTTTTTATTGGTTCAATACAATTAATATTATTTTATTTTTGACATAGAAACTGATGATGGTTTACAAAAACATATTGATGAAACTCAAATTGTTAGTACACAACTGATGAGAGATGATAATCATCAATCGAAATATACACAAACAGAAAATAATGAAGAATATCAACAATTACAAAAAGATCAATCAGCAGAAGTTTGTTTTTAAATATTGTAAAAAATCCTTCTCTTTTAATTATCTTTTTTAAAGATTTCAATTCAAAGTTCTACTCCTAATCTGAATCAATATGAAGAAGAACTTCGTGAACTTCGAGAAAGTCTTACTACTTTAACTACACAATATACACAATTAAATGAAGCTAATCGAACATGGGAACAATATCATCAAAATCAACTTGATAGTTTTAAAAATAAACTTCAAGTTAAGTTACCTATGGAAACTGATTACTCATTTGATGATATAGCACAACACATTACTACTTATATTGATCAAATACAAAAAGAACGTGAAAATCTTATGCAATACTTACAGACTTCTGAAACACTAACTAATGATCTTCGTTCTGGTAGCCGATTTAACCTTCCATTTAAACTTCATCTTATCTTTATTTTTATTTTTATTTTTTGTTAAGAATTAGCTAATAATAATACAATAATGCAAGAGACTTATGCTAATACAATAAATGAACTTAATCAAAAAATACTCATGCTCAAACAACAAAATGATCAATTGGAAGCTGAAAGAAAAACATTAATAACTGGTAAAGATTTATATACAATAATTCAGATTATTAATGAAAATTATTCTATAGATTCAACATCAGTAGAATCCCAACCCGTCAACAAGCAAATATCTGCTTCACCAGTTCATGAAGTATGTGTAACTTCTTGTAATTCAACAAGTCTATATTCATGTTAAACATGTAGGCTAAGATTCATACTATTACACCAATTCAATCAGGATTGCCTATCATTGATGAACAAGAACTTCAACAACTTCGAGACAATGTTACTCTTCTCACTAATCAATGTGCACAACTTGATGAAGCGAATCGTGCTTGGCAACAATATCAAACAGCACAACTTCAAGATTTTAGATCGAAACTTCATGATTATTTGACTTTTGATGAAAATGCATCTTTTGATATCATTGCACAACAAATTGTTGAACAAATATCAAAAGAAAGAGAAGATTTCAATGAAAAATATGAAGCAATAGAAAAAGCTAATGATATACTTCGTTCAGGTACTTCTATTTTTATTATCGATTTGGCTTACTTATATTCTTTTCTTCGTAGAATCAACAAATAATTTAGAATCAATTCACCAAACATATACGAATACACTAAATGAATTGAATCAAAAGTTACTTGCCATGAAGAACCGATGCGAAGAACTTGATACTGAGAAACAACTTTTGTCAATTGAACTCGAAAAACGATGTGTTGAGATCGAGCGAGAACATGCTAACCAAACCATTGGTATATGTTTCCTATTATATAATCAGCATGATCATGTCTAATTTTATTGTTTTAGAAAAAGTGTCCTCAGAAACATTAAAACAACCCTTAAAAGAGGTTTGTTTTTATTCATTATCCCCATCAATACATTTCTCTTGCTTTCAGGTTCCTATTCATACCAGCAGCACAGATGTTGAAGAAGAAAGAAAAGAACTAGAAAAACTTCGTGATAATATTGCTCATCTTACAAATCAATGTGCACAACTTAATGAAGCAAATCGAGCTTGGCTACAATATCAACAAACACAATTCGATACTTTCAGAAATACACTTTATCCTTATTTACCTATAGATGAAACTTTCACATTGGATCAAGCTGCACAACAAATTCTTCATCAAACTATGAAAGAAAGACAAGATTTTACTCAACGATATGAAGCATTAGAAAAAGTTCATGATGATTTTCGATTAGGTAACCAATTTATTAATTCTTATCTTAATTTTTTATGCGTAATTTTTCTCTTCAATAGAATCAGCAACCAATTTGGACACCATCAAACAATCTTATACTGATACAATCGATGAATTAAATAAAAAACTTCTTAATATGAAAGAACAAGATGAACCAACAAATAGTAAGCTCTCTCATCGAAAAAACTATCAGCTGATGTTTCCTTTCTCTATGATAGAACTTGAATCAACTACTTTGTTACAAAAAGCATTCGAAAAGGTATGTTTTCTTGAGTTATTTTTTGTGTTTCTATTGATGTTTGCATTACTTTGAATATTTAGACTCCAATAAAGAGTGATGAAACTATTGATCAACAGGAAACAGAAGAAATTCGACAACTTCGTGAAAATCTTGTTTCACTTACATCTCAACTTGATGAAACAAAACGAACATCACAACAATATAAACAAACACAACTTGATATTTTACGAAATCAACTTCAACATTGTTTATCAATTGATTCTAATATTTCATTTGATGATATAGCACAACAAATTGTTGATCAAGTAACTAAAGAACGTGAAGATTTCAATGAAAAATATCAAGCACTAGAAAAA
>CAJNOP010000002.1:6883424-6911790 GCA_905250075.1 Rotaria sp. Silwood1
ATTATATACCTATAAATGAAAATATTTCATTTGATGACATTGCACAACAAATTATTGTACAAATGATTAAAGATCGTGAAAGTTTTAATGAAAAATATTCAGATTTAGAAAAAGTTAATGATAATCTTCGATCAGGTAATTCAATATCGATTAATAATGATGTTTCTTTATTTATATATTTTTGTCATATAATCTGTAGAATTAACTAAAAAAATTCAATCAATTGAACAATCTTCTACCGATAATATCGATGAATTAAGTCAAGAATTATTCAATTTAAGAAATCAAATTGAAGAACTTGAAAAGATTAATAAACAACTTGTTCTTGAAAAAGAAAATTTGATCAATCCGTTAACTGATCGATCAATAGTTTTAGGTCATCATTCTGCATTAGACCCATATATAATCCTAGAAGAAACTTCAACAGAATTAGAAGAAAATGTTTGTTTAATATTTCTTCTTAAATGTATTTATATTCTTCTTTTTTTTTTTTCTTATCATTTAGTCTGAACCTCAAACATCATCGTCATCAATATCTAATGAAACTGAAGAAATTAATAAAATTCGATCTGATCTAGCTTTAATTACTTGTCAATTCAATCAATTAACACAAACAAATGAAAATGAACTTGATTCATTTCGTTCTAAATTACAAAATTGGATTTTTCTTTCACCAAATTCAACACTTGATGACATTGCTCAACAACTAAATAATCAATTTGAAGAAAAATTTAATCTTCAAACAATTGATAATCATACTCAAACAATTCAACCATCAGAAAAAATTCATATGTCTGTTGAAACAATACCAATAATATATGATAATCGTCAAACACAAATTGACCCTATCGATATGATTGATCAAGAAATCCAAACTGAATCATTTCAACAACTTTGGTCTATCGTAAGTTATCGAAATAATGAATGAATAATAAAGAATAGATCTTGCAGTATTTTGCATATTTATCAGTAGGGTGTCAACATAACGAGACAATTTTTTAATAGATTCTGCGTTCGAATGTCTATGATTTTACATTTTTCGCTCAAATGAAGCAGCATATCTTGTTTTGACTCGATCAAAGAAGTAGATTCAGAATGCACCACTTAAAAGATTCTTTTTTTTATCGAGCTTTTTGTATGCGGTTTTGTCTTAATCATGCAGGATTTCAATCAATTATCAATCTAACACTAGCTTTAATGATATGTTCAGAAAGATCGAAGAATTAACTCTTATTTTTAATCAATAAGTTAGAAATGAGCACAACTATGTTGAAATTTTCTATGCATAATCATTTTTTGTATATAGTCCCCCCTATAGTTTCTTTTTCAAAAACAAACAATGTTCTCTTCGATGGCATCAGTAGCGTAAGAATGACAGAGCTGACCACATATATATGAAGTTTTGAATGAGCTAGAAAGTAACGTATTCTAAATCTATTTGTTTTATTAGGCGTAAATAAAACTTTTCCGAGACTGAAATCCTATACTATATGACATCCAGTAGTCTGCAATTTTTCAAATGAATTTTTTCGTACGTTATAGATCAAATTATTATTTTCATGCTAATATCTTATAACTCACAAAAAAGAGTACGTGCTAATCGCGGAGACTTTCAGCCAATTAACGGCAAATGTCCGTATAGTAGAATCAAGAAAACACAAAAATAAACAGTTTCATCATTATTAACACTAAAATATGATTACATTTGTTTATCTTGTTTACTCAATATTGTTTGATCATCTTTAAATAATCGTTTTTTTTTTTCGTCTGTGAATATGTATCTGTGATAAATTCTTTGATAATACACGTTTACTTGGAATAAATAATGAAGAAGCTGTCTCTTCGAATTTGTTTCATAAAGTCATTTTGAATAGGTGAAATTTTTATCCGTTTTTTTTTTCAGTAATTGTTGCACTTGAGTAGAGATATGTGAGACCAGAAATGTATAGGACTCACTAGAACTTCTTAAAAAGAATCTATCAATCCCGAAGAAACTTGGCGGCACATATGTTTAATTTAAGCAAATAAAAATATGCTATTTCGTTTAACTGAGAAATATCAACTTTTCTGTTTTTAGTCGAATGATGACAATCTTTTTCCTGCCGAAGAAGAAGATAATCATTTACAAGACTATATTGATGAAATATGTTCTCTATCATCAAATGATCTTACGAATCGTCTTAATAAAGAATGTCAACAAATTTTATCAAAAAAAAATTTATCATTAAATTCATATGAAAATTTTCAATTAAATCATTTAGCATTAATAACAATTTATTTACTTTATAATCAACATTTAACTGATGATGCTAAACAATTATATAATGAAACATTAATACGTGCATTAAAACAAGAATATGAATTAATAAATAATGAAAAAAATGATTATATGGAAAAATATAATTATCTTGAAGAAAAATATTCTAATGAATTAAATATAAATGAAAAAAATTTTTATCATTTACAAAATAAATATGATGAATTACTTGAACAAAATGAACTTGAACGTTTAGATTCAAAAAAATCTTTAAATGATTTAAATGAAAAATATAATTTACGTGAAAAACAATATGAATTTAATTTATATAATTTACATCATGAAAATGAAAATTTAAAATATAATTTAAATACTTTAGAAAATAATTATGAAAAATTATCAGAAAAAAATTATGAACAATTAGAAATGGAATATAAACAATTACGACAAGATTTTAATGAACTTATTAATGAAAATGAATTATTAAAAGATTATAATTCACAAATGTATCAATCGAAATTACAAGATAATAATACAGATAATAATGGTAAGAAACATTTTTCTTTAAATCTTATCTCTAAATATGAGATATTAGAAAATCTTAAATTTTCACAATGAACTCATGCCATTGAAAATTTTCTTTGTGCAAAGTTTGAATTAATGAGTCATTTAAAAAAAGTAATTTGAATGAGTATCAAAGCATTTTTTCTTAAATAAGTGATTAAAAAACCCATAGTTGATATAGAAACAATCCGATCGATGTATTGTTTTAGATCTGTGTTTTGATCTCAATGAAACTAATTCATGAACTAAGATTCATATTGAAAATGATCTATCACTTGACAAAGCTATCTCATTAGTAAATTCGAATAAAAAACTAGATGAAATAAGTAAAATTATCGACAGATATTTAGGATGTTTTTATCCTGTTGGTTGATAGGTGGTAGCGTTGCGACCGTTATCAACTGTGTACGTCACGATAAGATATTATCATAATATTGTGCCTATCTAAACATCAATTTACAGTTATTAACTACTGCACACTGTATATCATCTACAGCTATCTTAACGATTATAATCATCGACCTAGAAATATATCAGTTATTAGAGTGTACAAAGAAGAACAAAGCTTCATTTCAGGGTAGGAATGCCAAGAAATTCTTCCACTGATGTATTCTATCTAAATATGAACTGAATCGGTGACATCGAAACAGACTGTTTTTTTAAGATTGTTAACATTTCTTTTAGTTTTTCTTGATCTTATAGAGAAGGGGTGAGTATCATAACATAATCATAAGTAAAATATTGAAAGTTTATCGTTGTTTTTAGTTTCATTGGAAGATCTCTCAGATTGATTTTAATATTAATAAATACAATAATAAAACAGAATAAATTGTATAATTAAGAATAAGAAGAAACATATAGAAATTATCAACATTTATAACGCATTTATTTTATATGTTTCCTTCATGTTTTAATCAATCATTGTCTAAAGAAAATTACTATTGAAATAGATATATTAGATTCAAAAGAATTCTATAGTACTGAAATATTTTTAAGAGTTGAGAGATTATAATTACTTATATAATGAGAATCAACTTATTACGATCAAAAAATAAATTTTTAATAATAATATCAGCGATGATAAATCATTATTTTTAACTAAAGGTAATAATTAATCATATGAATTAATTTAATTTAGATTCTAATGAAATAAAATCATCACATGATATTGATATTCAATGTAATATCTCCGAAGAATTACCTTGGAATATTCATTGGGATGATGAAAGTACACATCGAGATATACCTATTCAAGAAGAAAAATTAACAAAATCATCTAATGAAGATGAAATAAATCGATTAAAAACTATTATATCAGAAATTCAACTTGAAAATGAAAATTTGAAAGATTTAAATTCAGAATTATATCAAAGAAAATTACAAACTTTAGATTCAAATACTGATCAATCAATAATACAATTTCATAATATTGATATTCAATGTTTACTTCAACCTGTTACGATCGATAATTATGTACAAACTGAAATTGAAAATGAACAATATCAAACACGTCCAATAACTTCATCAGAAATAGAAAAGAATGATTGGAATAATCAAATTTTATCTTTAGAAATTCCATCTACAACAATTACACATATAATTCAAGAAACTGTTGATAATGAAACACAAACAGATGAACAACTACAAGATAAACTTGTACAAATTAATAATAAATTAAAACGTGCACTTCAAACAATTAAAGATAAAATACATCAAGCAATTATCGAACAACCTGATCTATTTCCCGATACAAATGATGATACTATCGATCGTCTTGATCATTTAATTTCTACAATTAGAAATCAAACAAAACAAATTCATATGTTACAAAATGAACATGAATATATGTTAAATCAACTTCATCAAACAGAAATTCAACCCATTGTTCCTATGAATAGAGACAGGTATGAATAACATATCGCGTTTTTTTTTCGTATTAATTGAAAAATATTTTAGTGAATATGAAAATCAAATTAAATCACTCCTACATGAACGTGATATTCTTCTTGAACAAAATAAACAATTAGAAAAAAATATTCAATCAAATACTGATAAGTATGTTTCAAAGGACGCAGTCATATAAAGACTACAGATCTGTTCGTTTTGAAACTTTTTAAATGCATGTATTATTTGATGTAGAATTTAGTATAAAGTTGTTCGGTAGTAATGCCAAGTCAATTCGATAATGTCTAAAACACAACCTCTAGTTTCTTATTATCGATCGGATCGTCGAAACTGACAGAAAAATTGTATAGTTACAAACTGAAAAAAAAATCCTGGTCTGTTAAGAAAGTCCATGTACATTCCTTATGACGACATACTCTGATGCTTTTTTTTTTGATAATTTCGATTAGAAGAATTGAGCATTGAGTTAAATCTAATATGATATTCGAAATTAGCGTTGAAAACTGATTTGCACTATCTATATTATAAAGCTTTTTATGAACTTTTTTTTTCATCAAAAATGTTGCTCTTACTCTCCTTCAAGGTTGACTGAAAAGATGAATTTCATTAAAACACTGTTTTTTTTGTTCAATCATCTGTCATTGGACTACATTAGAACTTCTCTCTCATCGTTCAAATAACTTTCTCATAAAATTCATTTTGTTGAGTAAACCTTGAGAAGAATCACGAGCAAATTTTTCGATGCAAAAAAAAAAGTTCTTGAAAAAGTTTGAAATATAGATAGTCCGACTCACTTATCAATGTTAATGTGGTGTATTCATATTAGATTTTTAGTTTAGCGAATATACAACTTCGTAGCTTATGTAAAGTGCTCTCCATTGGTATATAACGATTTACTACAGCCAATCTTCATGGATGTATATCGGTTGGCAAGTTTATGACCGAAATCGAACTTGTAATTAGCATACCATTAACTCCAATGGAAATGAAAAATAAAAGATACCGATAATTTTTTATTCAATAGACTTAGTCTTACAGCAATCAATGTAGAACTAAATACTCTATCTCATAAGACCAATTTAAGATGAAAATGATACCGCGCAGTTTCGATTCCCATTTTGCAAAGAGAAATTAAGGATAGTAATTTGAGTCCTTATTACTTCAAGTATTTGTGAATCGATTTGAAATTACCATCAAACGAGTTAGCATTGAACTCTATACCGACTGATGCATGAATTTAAAACTTTAAGTGATTAGATAAATATGTGATTTTATACGGTCTCGTCTTTTTTTGACTTTCTTTTAGAATATCATTCCACCAAACAATTTCAAATGATAACTCAACACAAACTGATTTCATTCAAGAAGAACAAAATATCGATAATACAAACATTCGTGAAAATGAAGAATCAAATATAACTAATCGTTTGTTTGGTTTTATTTCAAATCTTACATCAGCACCTTCTCAAATAAAAGAAATCATTCATAATGAAACACAAACTGATGAACAATTACAAGATAAAACTATACAAATTAATCATAAACTAAAACGTGCACTTCAAAATATTAAAGATAGAATTCATCAAATAGTTATTGAACAACCTGAATTATTTACTCATATAAATGATGATACTATTGAACGTCTTGATCATCTGATTTTGACTATTAGAAATCAATTTACACAAATTAATAACCTACAAAATGCATATGATCAAGCTCAACATGAAATAAATCAACTTCAAAGGTAAATTACAAAAAGCAAGACAATAAAATTTTCTATTAGATAAATATGTTTGATTGATTTTAGTTTACTAGAAGCATATGAACATCAGATTGATAGTGAACATATAATCAAAACAGAAAAACCTGTTTCTACAACTTCATCAGTCACTAATATAAGGTGAAGTAGTTTTTATTTTTGCATTTAGTTAATCTCTATCATATTTGATTTTCTAGTCAATCAACAATTGAAGATTATGAAAAACATCTTCATCAACTTCAACAAAAACTTTCTCAAAATGATGAAGAACGTAGTTTACTTCGTGAACGTCTTAATGAAGTTGAACTTGAATTTCGAAAAACATTAGATGATCGTCAATCAACAACAAATATGTATGAAGAACAATTACAATCACTTGTACACGAACGAGATGCACTTGTTCAACAACATGTACTTCAAATAATTGAAAAGTATATATTAATTTTTTAGATCTACCCTTAGTTGTAAAACAGTATTTTAAATATATCTAATTAAATTTTTGAAAGAATAATTATTCATTCTGATAGTACTCGAAATAAGTGTCCTACAAGGGTAAAACTTTTCACGACTCGACCTGGACTGAAACTAATCAACATCCAACAGATATTTTCCTAGTCACAGTACCGTTTATAAAATTTTACTTCATATGAAAAAGTATACTGTTTAGTACCAGCCTTAAGTACTAATAAAAAACAAAGGTCATCTTAAATTTCCATAAAAAAAAAGCATGTAAATCAGAATCCACTTACTGTCTGGCTACATAATACGTCTCTATTATAGGATACAAAAAACTTTTTATAGGTTTATGTATTATGTATTAGACTTGTAATACATTCTGAAAAAAAGTTCCGACTCCAATGAAAACACTCTCGTCTTGGAATTTCTATAAGTTGCTTTTTTTTGGATTTAAGTAAAATATGGTTTGAGTACGGTAATATTTTTGTTAGAAGAATTTTTTGTATAATGGTTGTACCATTTCCTACTTCATAGTAGTGAGATCATGACTGAAACATAAGTCGCCATTCATACAATTTATGTGTTTAGTATTAAAAGATTTAAGATATCTTCCTGAATATAATTGCCGGTCGATGCTGAACAAATAAAAGATGTTAGAGACTTTCACCTACTATCCAAATTAATAATCACTTTTTTAAAAAGATATTATTATAATCATAACATATATTAATCAAAACAATTTGCAAGAATATAAAGACAAAAGTGTCTTCCTTGCAATTGGAATACAATTCATCAATATCAATGTAAGTTTAAAATCTAATATACAGTACTGTTGAGGGTTTCAAATACTACTATGATATATGATTACTCTTTCGAAAGTTTAGTTAGATATAATGAAAAATCAATTACAACTATTTGTTTCCAGAGAAACATATTTTATCATATTCCTAAATTTATTCTATTTAGTCAACATGAAATTGAAAAATTACAAGAAGAATTAGCTCAATTCAAACGATCATCAATTCCTTCACATGTAGATATTCCTTTAAATGAAGAGTACGTTACTTAAATAACTTAAAATTTCTTATATAAAATAATATCATATATTAATTTAGTATTCAATCATTACAAAAAATAATTGAACAACAATCCGAAGAATTAAAAGATCTTAGTGAAAAATATCTTGTACTTTCATCTCAACTTGAATTACAAAATGAATTTCATAAACAAAAGTAATCAGTTGTTTTTGCATATCTATTTTTATTAATTTAATATTTTATTTTATTTTTATAAAATATAGAAAAGAAACTGAAGAAAAATTAAAAACTTATGAAAATCAAATTCAACATCTTATTCATGAACATGAAGATCTTGTTGAAGAACTACAAAAGAAAACTTCATCTACAATTCTTAAAATTGATAATGAATGTCAAACAGATGATCAACAACATGATAAATTAACACAAATAAATATTAAATTAAAACGTGTATTACAAACATTTAAAGATAAAATTCATCGAATTGTTGTCGAACGACCTGAATTATTTATTAATATTAGTGAAGATACAAGTGAACGTCTTGATCATTTAATTTCCACAGTTGAATATCAAGCAACACAAATTAATCGATTACAAACTGATCATGCATCAGCAATAGCTACGTATGAAGAACAATTACAAACACTCATACAAGAACGTAATGCACTTATTGAACAACCAGTACTTCAATCAATTGATAAGTAAGAGTTTAATCAATTGTTTTTTTTTTTGGTTTTTTGAACAAGATGCTTGTTTATTTTTGACTTGCTAAAAAGTATTTCTGTCGATTTCGCTCTCTCTCTCTTAACACCCATATTCGAATATCCACATAAAAGATTGTACCTTATTTATGATTTCTTGTGGCATCTATGAATGTAGAACATCATTGTAGTTTTTTAAAATTTGCGAATGAGCAATGGGATTGTTTCAGGTCAGAACACGTTTGTTCTAGAAGATCAAAAGTGAACAAACATTTTATTTATACACTTTTCGTTCACTGGTTATTAAAAAAAGTAATTACTTTAGGCAACAAGAATCAGCTGAATTGAAACAACGATTGATTACCAAACAGGATATAAATGAAGAGTGAGTTTTAATAATTTTAATCTTTTATTTCTCTCAACAAAGAAAAAATCTTCTTTCAATATAGTAATCAATCATTGAAAGAAATTATTCAACAACAATCAGATCAATTGAAAGAATTCAATGAAAAATATATCAATCTTTTATCTCAATTGGAATCTAATAATAATTTACAATTAGACTTTCAAAAAGAAAAGTAATTATTTTTCTCATCATTTTCTAAATTATTTATTCGAATATTATAGAAGAGAAATGGAAGAACGATTAATCAATTATGAAAATCAAATTCAAAATCTTATTCATGAACGTACAAATCTTTTAGAAGAAATACAAAAACATACTTCATCACCATTTCAAACAACTGATCATGAAAAATCAACAGATGAGAAATTACTTAAAATAAACACTAAACTCAAACGTGCATTACAAACATTTAAAGATAAAATTCATCGAATAGTAACTGATAGACCTGATCTATTTACTGATGTTGGTGAAGAAACAAGCGAACGTCTTGATCATTTAATTGTAACAGTAGATTGTCAAGCAGTACAAATTGATCTATTAAAAACTGAACGTGATGAATTAGAAAAACATTTACGAAGTCAAATTGTCGAACTTCAAAGGTAAATAAATGAAACTGTGATATCGATTTCATAATTAAGTGTGTATGTGTTTTTACAGTTCATTGGATGCATGTCGTTACCAAATTGAAAATGAACGTCAGATAAAAACTCAACAACTTGTTAATGCAACTCCACCATCGGATGATATCAGGTTGAATAGATTGTTTTTTTTTTCTATTTGATCAAACAAGTCATTAATAATATTGAATTTTAGTCGATCAATGATTGAAAATTATGAAAAACAAATTCATCAACTTCAACAAAAACTTTCTCATAATGATGAAGAACGTAGTTTACTTCGTGAACGTCTTAATGAAGTTGAACTTGAATTTCGAAAAACATTAGATGATCGTCAATCAACAACAAATATGTATGAAGAACAATTACAATCACTTGTACACGAACGAGATGTACTTGTTCAACAACATGTACTTCAAATAATTGAAAAGTATATATTAATTTCTTAGGTATATCTGATCTTTAAATTGATTTTTGTTTAGTCAACATCAAATTGAAAAATTACAAAAAGAATTAGATCAATTGAAACAACCAGCAAATATTCAATCGAGCAAAGTACCATCACAAGATGAGTGAGTACAGATAAGCTTTATATTGATGTGATGTAGAAAGGTCAAAAGAGAAAATATGTTTTTTTTTTCATTATACAATCTGTTTGAATCTGTAACAAAAAGTATTAATGATGAATGATATCTGATAGAGATTAACTAAAATAGTCAGAAAAAAGAACTACTATATAACTAAAAATATGTTATCATGATCACGATTGTTTTGTCTTCATTGACTGTCGGTCAGTTATTATCGCCATTTCTTAGTTTACAAAAAAAAAAAAGAAAATCTTTGCTCTGATATTTTCAAATAGAATAAAAAAAATTAATAACTATGAAATATTTCAAATTGTTTAGTAAAAATTCATACAAATTTTCATGAGCGATCGATTTAAATCATTAATAATCATCATTATCCTTCAATAGAGTCCGTCGAATCCAAAACTTTCGGCGTCGATTAACAGAAAAAAAATTTAATCTCGTCCCTGAATGGGATCGGAACCAATCTGAGAGACTCTTATCTACAGAGAAAGAAAAACTTGAAGTATATAGGTTTCGTGAAAAATTTTTCTTTTTACTTATGTAGAATTTCTATTACAAAATTTCTATTAGCCCATATAATAAACAGTATGTCTGCATAGTTAGAAGATACTAAGACTGTTCAATGATTTTTTGCTTGAATATTTTTCCTTTCTAAACTAACCATGTAATGTTGTTTTTTTTTTCAAATTTAAAAACTTCTTATATATTTAGTATAAAATCATTACTTGAAATAATCGAACAACAATCTGAACAATTGAGATCTCTAAACGAAAAATATGTTGCTATTACATCATCTCAACATGAATCACAAGCTGAATTTGATAGACAAAGGTAATTTTTTTTATTCATAGATTATTTTAACTAATCATTCAACTATTATAGAAAACAAACTGAAGAACAAATATTTAATTATGAAAATCAAATACAAAATCTTATTCGTGAACGTACAAATCTATTAGAAGAAAGACAAAAAACTACTTCATCACCATTTCAAATAACTGATCATGAAAAACAAAAAGATGATCAACAATATGATAAATTACTTAAAATTAACACTAAACTTAAACGTGTATTACAAACATTTAAAGAAAAAATTCATCGTATAGCAACTGAAAGACCTAATCTATTTACTAATATTAGTGAAGAAACTAGTGAACGTCTTGATCATTTAATTACTATAGTAGAAAATCAAGCAATACAAATTGAAACATTACAAAATGAACGTAATGAAATTAAACAACGATTTCAATATGAAATTAATGAAATACAAAAGTAATTATTTAAATAAAAGACATTCTTTTATTTTTTTTTATCTATACACATTTATATTTTCTAGTTCATTCGATCGTTATCGACAACAAATTGATAATGAATATCAAATCAAATTGAATGAATATATTTCATCTTCACCATTAATAGTACAAAAAATTGAACCTGATATAATCGACAATCGAAAAGAAATTCAACCATTACAAACATCAAATAATAATCAATGGAATGATTGGTTTATAAATTCACCTTCAATAAATGATACTGAAAAACAACATCGAGAAATTCGACATATTGATATTCAATCTGAATTACTCGTTGATAGTCCTCAATCTATCAATAAATCATCTGATTCAACAGATCATCAACAATCTACTGTTACTGATCGTTTATTTGGCTTTTTTAAAAATGTAACATTACCATGGTCTGAACAAACAACAAATGATTGGGATGAACAAAATTCACCTATTCAATTTCCATCTGAAGAACCATCAACTGAACATATTATTTCATCTTCATTATCAGATCAAAATTTACTAGAAATTATTAAAAATAAACTTAAAGAAACTATTTCGAAATATCCGGAACTTTTTCCTAACTCAAATGGTGATACAATTGAAGTATTTGATCAATTAATTTTAATTATTAGAAATTTTCAAAATCAAATAAAAGATTTACAAAGGTAAGACGAATTGTAAAAGAAACATTCTATAATTAGTTTCATCACGTATTATTTGATAAACTAATTAATAAGATTGTACAAAATTCGATATTATTCATTTTCTAGTTCATTCGATGCTTATCGATATCGTATGGAACATGAACATGCAATGAAAATCAAAGAATTAACTTCAAATGATGTTTTCTCTCAAACAATTGGGTAAAATTTCTAATATAGTTTAGGAACAAAAGTTTTGTTTTTGATATAACTTTGCAATGCAATATGGAACTTAATTCTTTTTTGTGCTAGAAAAAGTTAAAAAAAGTCTAGTATGAAAGTATTTAAATGAATTGAATCAGAAGTAGTTCTTGGAGATTACAAAAGTTTTAGAATAAAAGCTAATAGGACAATATTTTTCGATTGGAGTAATAATATTTGTATTGGTTTGATCTTTCTTAGTATCGATTTTCTATAGTTTTTAAAAATAGGAGAGACTAAACATTTGCTAGGTAGACTATTTGAAGAAAGTTACTGAGAAAAACAGCGTTCTAAAGTGTGTCAGACAGTTCTTCAATAACAGCTCAAAGTTTTTGAAGATGTAACGTAAAAGTTAAGCGGAGCTAATTCAACCCAGATAGATATAACTGTTTATTACAACAAAGAATTGCCTATGATATTATAATAGTTGATCTAGCCTATAAGCGAATGAACAAAAAAATAGTGTAATAAGAAAATGCAATATGGTATTTACACAACAAAAACAAAGTTTTATCGGAGTATCTCATAGAGTAGTTGTGTCCTATGCCAAATAGTATTGTTCAATCGAACACTTAATTAGTTTCATTTTTCATATGAAATATATTAGCGTCCAAAGTGAGATTACGCCCATTCTCAGATACAAGATTCGTCTAGATTGATCAAAAATTGGACGTAATTTCTCATAGGACGCCAGCATATGCATATTTTCTAATTAATTGTGATCAGTTGAACTCGTTGAGTCCAAAATTCTCGAATGCGAACGGACGCCATCGAGTTCGAGACCAACACGACGAGCTCTAGTAATCTGTAGTTACGAAAGATCAGTCATACCAGACCATAATATAAAAGCATTCATATTCGTCTTTGTAAAATACATCAAATGTTTCTTTTGTACAGTAATAATATCTTATCTTTAAGTTATATAACTTTGAAAAGACGAACCAGAGTTTTTTTAATGACCTTCGACAAATATTTTGTACTAAACATTTTTTTTCCTAACACAATAAAAAAAAAAGGATCAAGTCTCTACGATATTGTATTGCAAAACTCTATTACAAACAAAAATAATTTACCAAACTTTTTTCTCAATTTGTTATTTGATTATATACAGTTTATCAATCGTTGAAGAATATCAAAAAGAAATTGATGAATTAAAAGAAAAACTTCATGAAAATAATATAATTTATCAAAGAGAACTTCAATTTGTAATTGAAGAGCGAGATCAAGCTCGAGAACAATTACAAGAAAAAGAAAATTATATATTGAAATCTTTCAATAGTATTGAATCACAAACTTCTTTTGATATCGATTGGTATTATTATCAACAAATTTTTAAAAATATAATTTTTTTATTTTATCAATTCTAGTAGTCTTACCGAGTCTCGATTAAGTGAATGTCAATCTCAATTAGATGTTTTACTTCGTGAACGTATATCTTTAATGGAACAAATTAAACAATTAGCTCATCAACCAATAAAACAACATGTTGAAATTCAAACTGATAATGATACTGAACCGTAAGTATCATTTTTAAAACAAAAAACAAATACAATTTTCTTAATTTCTTTCTATTCTAAAGATCACCACGTTCCGAACAACGTGTATCACGTCGTGTATTTGAACAAGAAATTTTAGCATGGTCAAAAGAAAGTGAACAATTAAAACAATATGTTAAACAAATTCAAATTGAAAATAAAAAACTTAAAGATATAATACTTAAATTAGAATCTATTGTACATGATTATATGCATGAAAATGATAGACTTAAACAAGAAAATCAACATCTTTCATTTTTATCTTATACATCACAACAAACAAATGATAATCAAGAAAATTTGATGTCATCATCTGATATCGATATTTGTTATTTAACATTAAAATGTTTAACATATGAAGTAGCACAACGAATATCAAATACAAATGAACAATCATTATTAATTATGGATAATAATGAACCTTATCTTAAACAACGATTATTTGATACTGAACGACAAGTAAGAAGATATTTTCATTTTAAATAAAAATATAATGAATTTTTGAATATTTAGCTTAAAAGTATTCGTATACAAAATCAACGATTAAAAAAACAACTTGAAACATATACAATACAATTTAAACATATTCAACATGAAATGAATATTAAAATTCAAGAATTAACTACACTTAAAATTGAAACAGATAGGTAAGAAATATATTTTGTTTAGTTTTTTTTTCAATAATCAGTCTTAATCTTAGAAGTAATTATATGAATATGATATTTAATACTATACGAATTAGAGCTTTTTATTGGACTCTAAAAAAGTCTGAGTCATTAAAGGAAATTTTTATTTGTAGTCAATGTCGAAGTTAGATCAGTAAAAAAGAATAATAGACAGATATTTTTTTAATATCACTGTCTTTCTATTTCTTTATTTGTCTGAATGTTACTACTGTTTAATTCAGGAATGTTTAACCTACAGCAAAATTTTTCCTATTGTTAATACTTCAGGAATGTAAACTAAGCACACTTCTTTTGCATCCATCTACTAGAAAAATCTTCCTAAAATATCTATTCTATTATTATTATGATATTGGCATGAAAAAAAGATAGACAAACCATTACAGAAAGTCCATGCGGATGAAATTAAACAACCTGTACAGTCAGGACATGAACAGCGTAGGCTTGCAACAGGTTGACGTGTTTAATTAGGCCTCTGATATGAAATATACATTTGCCTTGTCATTCTTATAGATCTAGCTTTCTTCTAACTCTCATCTAATCATAAGTATTGTTTCGACCAGAGATGGAAACGATTTGAGTTTTTTCCACTTCGGTACAAGTGCCGGTCTGAATAGACTAGAGCAGCCCATCTGTCTGAAATCTAGACTAATACCGTACTAAAAATTTTTCGCACGATTCCATATGTGGATAGTGATATTTGACATAGACAACTTTCCACAGAGTTTCATTACACATCCTGTATGAGATACTAACGAGCAAAAGTTCTCAAACAATAGATCGCTTTCGACCTAGAACTATATCCAATCAATAGGATTTAGTCATTAGCAACTCTAGTTTTCAAGCGAAATTATACTTTTGATTGTTTACTTGAAACTCAATTCACACAAAGGCATCGATAAAACTAGTTTGTAGAAAACATCTTTAAGTCTTTTGACTAAGTTTCTCTAATATATGAACTTTTTAAAACATAGACCTTGCGCCATAATTATTATCGAAAAATTCTGATTTTTTTTCTTGCAAACTGATCTATATGATGTTTTCAAGGGGGTGAATTTTCAGATATTAAATTATAAATTATGATTTCACTTGAAAATTAAAGTATTACAGGAAAAACTCACAAAACATACGAAATCTCAGCAACAAAGGTCCAACCGCTCGAAACACTCTAGAATATTTATCTATTCACTAAGCCCTATCTGTTGAATAGAGATCCAGTTCGAAAATGATTATCGATAATGTCTAATCAGTAACTGATACTGATTTCATCTCTTGTTTCAATTAAGATTTTTTATTACTAGAGTAATGTAAGGGAAAACGAAGCTTGCAAAAATAGTCAATTTTTAATAATATAAAACATTATTTCTTTTTCTTCGTTAAGATTACGTACAAGTGAAACTCAATATCGTTTGGAAGTTGATCGTCTTAAAGCAGATCTTCAATGTAATCAAGTAAAATTCCAACAATTTGAACGTGAAGTAGCTGATTTAAAACTTGAACGAATGAACACTGATAGTAGTTCAACTAATGTATAAATTTCTCAAATCCTTTTGTTTTTTTTTAAAATAAACCTAATATTTTTCTTATTATAGAATCTTCGTGAATTACTTGAATTAAAAGAACGTGAATTAAAAGCATTAAAAGAAAAATTAGATTATACAATTCAAGCACATCAACTTGAACTACAAGAAGCGATTAAATCCAATCAGGTAGGCACTATCAATAGTTGCAATGATCATGTTTCTTCTTCTTCTTCTTCTGCATTCTACTAACACACAAACGTTTCCGTGCTTTACATCGGGTGCTTATGAATATTGTTGCACGTACGCTGCTTGTTTTTTTTCCATTAATTAAACAATAGACAAACTCATTTGTTTGGTTTATGTAAACGTTTGACTTAGTTTTTGATTGTTTTGTTTTTTGTTTTTATTTTTTCGGTGCAATGAGTTCATTTCATTCTGTGATATATACATATGTGTTTCTTTCTTGTGTATTCTTTTTATCATGATTGATTTAAGTAAACAAAAAAAAAAAACATCTAAGATATTAATAAAAGTTGATATTTGTTTTATGCACATTTGCACGTTTCGCATCTCTCTTTTATTTTTAATAGCTTTTTACTAGATTGATATGAAATTTATTTTTTCTTAATTTTTATTTTTGGATTTGTTGATTTCTTTTTGTTTTCTAGTTTTCACTTGATAATGTTCAACGTTTTGAACAATTAGATCAACGTCATCAAGAAAAACGAAAAGAATTAGAAACACGACTTGGAAAAATTTGTAAAGCTATCAAACCATTAATTGATAATCAATATTTATTGAAAGATGTAAAATAAATAATAAATTTCTATTTGTTGTTTATTTGAAGAGAAAAACATAATTTTTTTTTTTTTATTCATAGAATTCAATAATTGATATTGATGAATTAGAAGAATTAATTGCAGATAATGAAGCTCAAGAAAGAGTTACAACGTAAGTAGAATCTTCGAATTTTCTCTTATGCAAAGTTTTTATTATAAATAAAAAGTATTGAAGTTCATTGTTTGCTATGAAAATAGTCGTAAGCTTTTATGATCAATCAATTATCTTTATTTGAAGTTTTACAAGAGTACGTTGATTGAATGTTGATCATAGATTTTGTATACCAGAATGTTATCAAATGTTCTCTTTCGTATAGTCAACACATTCAAACTGCGAATGGATACATCAATATTACGAAAAGTCTTTTTATAGGCAAAATCAGCGAAAACCAGACATGTACATCGTCAATTTAGCTTTTTGAATAAATTCTCTTTCTATGAATCTATGTAAAAATATTGGCTCTTTCAGATCATATCTAATTAAGTTTTATTAGTTAATTTAGTAAATAGTAATTATCAAATAACTCTCTAGTCTTATGACGTACAAGTCCAGAAACTTAACAAAAGATTCCACATTATAAACTATATAGTGAAATTTTCAGCAAGCTTGGAATCTGAACACTTATTTTTTAAACATTAGTTTTTCAGAAGTCTGTTCATATCACAGAATGAAATTTTGTTGTTGAGTAGCATCTTGAGATCTCCGATAAGGATTTAGATAATTTTGAATAGGTTTTTGAACTTTTCGTTCAATTACAACGTTGCTAACGGTAGTTTTTTAAAAATAATTCGGCCGGATAAAGGTCTATAGGCTGAGCCTTTTAGGATGTATAGAGTGACTCAAGATATATCTTTTATATAAAAATTCGGTAAAAGATTTTTAATAGTCTAGAGATATAAACAGTTTTGTTTTATGAAATAACATCACTACCGAAAGATATTGTTCATATGCTATAAGAATGTTTACTTTTTTTTTTTAATAGTTCACTGGGTCCAATTCGTGATTGTTTGGGTCTTTTGGAAAGTCAAATGAAAGAATTACAACATAATCTTATTGAAAATCATGCTCGTCGTTCCACACGATGGAAATATAAAGTAGGATTTGAATGTTTATCATGTGACAGTCAATGGTAATAATTTTGTTTTTGCGAAATCATAACTTAAAATTTTTTGAATAAAAATATTTAGGGAAGTAACTCATGATATTCAAAATTTACAAGAAGCATGTCAAGATCCACATACATTTCTTGAATCATCACGTGTTGAACCAATGACAGGATGTTCATGTCCACTAATCGTTGATTTTATTGAAAATGACGTTCGTTTATGTATAGATGATTTATTAGATGAAGTTATTGTAAGAACAACAGTGAAATAAACATTTTGTTCTTGTCTATATTTTTACTCCATTGTTGACTTCTTCATGTGTTTTTATGAGATCGGATTTTCTTTTTCTTTTGTTTTTGCTTGTTAAAGGTTTCGTTAGTCGTTATTCAAACTGCACGTCTTATTTATTTATTTTTTTGTTGATTACTAATGAAAAAAAACGCATATGTGGTATGATATAAAGAAAAAGAAAATTGTGTTTTTTTTTCATTTGTAACTGTCATCTATTATTGCGTTTAAATGAATATGCTAATATAAGTTTGATAAAAAAAATTTAAAATATCTTTGCATAACACAAGTGTGAGTATGTTAGTATTAACCGGTTTAATTAATTTTTTAAAGTTTTGATTCATTGTAATATTAATTACAGTAAAACATGTCTATTGTAAACACCATGGTGGATTATCAAAATATGTTCATTATACAAAGTTGTTTACTTTAAGGACTTGATGCATGATTTGCTGCGAAATGAACAAAAACATCTATATTAGTCTTACGAGAAAACTCATTCGATTGATTACCTTTCATTTGAACTCATACATGAAATTCATGGTATGGATAAAAATCCTACAAGTTTAGTAACACAACCATAACTCACGAAGAAAGCCCTGAAGGCATGAGCATATGAAGTCAAATGGAGATTATCAGTCAGATGGGTTCCGGAATTAGATAAAAGTCTGGTGATTTATTCTCTTCTTCATCTATTTTCATGTTAATATTTTCAATTGTAAGTTTTTACAATTATAATACAAGATTTGATTTTTATCTTTTTTCTTCTGAATTCATGTTGATATCAATAAGTGTTGATTCTAATGCAATAATTAATTCCATTGTTTACTTATAAATTAAGCTAGTATTGTAATATCATTAGTTTCTTCATAATTACAATACTGTCTTAAAAGATAACAGTGCTTAACCGTAGGATACACCACACAGGTAATAGACATTAAAATGAGGTCAAAAAACATTGCGCGTATATTTACATTAGAGAGAGTATAATAATAACAGGGATCATATAAAAGAATGTTCTCTGTTCCGATTACGAAGTTGTTTACATTAGAAAAGGGTATATCTAGCTAAAATTATTGCGCGGACCCGAAGCTATTCATAATTAGGAGATGTTCAGTAGTAGAAGTTTTACAGTACGTTCATCATGATATCTTCATATCACATTTAAGATAATTGACGATAAAAATACTGATTAGTTAAATAACTGACAGTCATTGAAACTTTGTTTTGTTCATTTGGTTTAATGTTTACAATATACTTTCAGTTCTTTTTCTTTACTTTCTTTCATTATAAGATCTTCTTTATTTCTAAGAAATAAATATTAGTCATAAATTCTAATTGATATTCTGCCGATTGGTTTCATAATTATTTTTCTATAAGTCTAATTCATAATTGATGATTTAGAAAATTCTATCTTGACAGTATCAATAGACAAGCTTGTCCAGTAAACATTCAATGAATGCCGCAAGACATAAAATTTCTTAATTTCGATAGAAAAGTCTTAGAATATTGAAATAAAATGTTCGTATGATAGATATTAATGAAGATCGAACATTATCAGATGATGAATATTTATCACAAATATGCGTATTGTAAATACAATTATCAAATATTGATTATTATTCGAAAAATAAATATGTGTCTTAAAATTAATATTTATTGTTTTATGGAGGTATAAAAATATGATTGATTTCTCTGTAGTGTTTATCTATAGTTATAAGCTTTGTATAAAAAGAATGTCTCGTAAAATAAAGCTAGAACTGTTTACAAAGTACCTATTAAAGCTTATTTTATTTAAATCAAAATGATTTTGATTTTCTCACAATCAATCAAACAAATGTCTATACATTAAAAAATTATATCTCTACTAATCAATTGTTAAATCTGATGACTTAATGGTTTTTTCTAATTTGTCGCTTCAGTAGTTTCAAAAAGCAGAAGAAATTTTATTAATAGTTTTATTTTTCGATTGTTTTTTTTTTTACTTCGTTTCATTATATTAGATGCTTGGAACGTCACCTACTGAAAAGGAAATTATGCATGTTCATGATAGTTAAAGCAAAGATAGAAGAGACTTTCAAGTTTTTACTCATAAATACTATTGAAAATTTGAACTGTTTGATCTAGTGCATAAAAAATTCTGTTTTTTTTAAGTTTCAAAAAACAATAGTCAGGGCTTCATGCTTCATTATGTTGATTGTCTTCGATCTTTTGAACTTCTCATCATCGAGGTCTCTTTTCCCAATTTTATAAGTATCTAGCTGACATTTTAAAAAAGAATTAGTGACATCAATCTTAAATTTTGGTAATTGTGGAAACCATAAAATCGTGTCAGTTTTCTCACTTTTGTTTTTTATCATACTTTTTCATAAGCCACCGACGAATTCTTTTGAAGAAACGTATGAAAGTTGCTTCAAAACGCTTACACAAATATTTGTAAATACACCTGCATGACGAACAATTTATAGTAACGAAAATGAATCAAAGTAATGAAACGGACGATTTTGTATATTGCTAATTGGAACTTCACAAAAAAAAAGATCAAAATTTTTCAGCTATAGAATCTAACGGTTTAACTGTTCAAGAGTATTTATGAATAAAAATCTGCACTATGACCAAAAAAAAGACACAACTATTTGTTTCGTTTTAACCACCATGAGAAGGTATATAATATTCCTGTTAAGTAGATGACTGTCCGGACACCTTAAATATATTGGAAATAAATTCGATTGGTAATAAATTTATACAATCTTATATACAAACATAGATTATTATTAGTTTCATTCGTAAAATAAAAAAAAAAAACAATTATCAACAATCGAAAAAAAGAAAGAAACAAGATGAAAAGCACCGTATTCAATGGCAAAGAAAAGATTCAAATTCAAAAGGAAAAAAAAAAGAAACGAGAAATTTTCAGAAAAGAAAAAAAAGTAGATTTCGAAATTTAAGTTGGCATTAATTTTTCTCCACTTGTTCCTGTTGTTGTTGAATGTTGATTTTTACTAGTTGGTATATGATTTGATGTTCCAGGTGTTTTAACAAACATTTGTCTTGTTGTATCTGTTGATGTTAAATTTCCATGTGAATGATAAGTAATTCCATTTTGTTTATTATTTATATTTGATGTTGATGGATAAAATCTTAATGGTGGAGATTGTTGTTGAACATCAACAGTTGTTATACCAGCATTACTTTTCGATGATTTACTACTACAAGAACTAACACGTGAATGTAATGCTGAATTTTTTAGAAATAAACCAATGGCTTTTACTGTTACTGATGGAGCTAAGAATAAATAAACAAGAAGAAATATGTATATTAAAACAAATATAAAATTATTTCTATTTACGAAACCATAAAAGAGATACATAGAAGTTTATTATTATTATTATTACTATTATTATTACAGAATTTCTTTTTTTTTTCTGTTACTCATCAATTTTATTTCGAAAAAGAAGAAGAGCTTCAAAAGTTTTTTCTCTCGTATAAAATATTTCAAATTTGATGAGCAGAGAAATGAATAAAAAACATTGAAATAGATATTTTGTACATAACAAGAAAGATTTATTCAGCAATGCAAATTATAGATAAAGATATTTTTTACTTACCAGGATTATATCGCACCGGTGAATGATGTTGAGGTTTTTTTAAATTTTCAACTTGTGATGCACGAATAAGTGTTTTTGAAGTACGATTATCACCCGTTGTAATTGCTAATGGATCATGTGGTAAATGAAAACCATTTTGATTTGCATGATCAAGTGTTGAATTAGGTAAACTACGCGGTTTAAGTTTTTGTGATGGAACTATGATATTGCCACGTTGAGTAATATTTGAAGTTTTTATCGGCGCAAGACTATTAGGATTTGTTACGCGTCTTGTACTAATATGTTCATCAGCTGGATCAACACTATTTGCAACAGCTGATGATTTTCTTACGATTACATCATGAAATAGTTTTCTAGAAACTAATTTTGATGGTGGTACTAATTCATTTAACGCTTCTTGTGTTAAACCATTTGTAATACTTCTATCATTTGTACTTGTTCGTAGTAAAACTTGTTCATCAAATGCAAAATTTGATTTTTCACGTGGTGCTCTTTGTCCATTGGTTATTGGTGGAGATGTTTGTTGAGATGAAAGATATGGTAGAGTACGACGACCAGGAAGTAATGGTTCATGACGAACAAGCTTATCAAGTATCATATCTGATGGACCATCATTGAAAGCAATAGTACCTGCTGTTGATGGTGATGAATGAGCATTAACAGAATTATTGTATGTACGATCTGGCCAACCTAAACCTTCTTTAAGACGTCGTTCAATTAAACTATAAAGAGCTCGACATGCAATAGGTTTTCGATGTACTACAGCTTCTTCAACATCATGCTCTGAATATCCATATCTAATATAAAAGAAAACAAAAATAAAAGTATTTGTTTAATCATCAATGATTATTTATATAGATCTACTTTATTGCAAGATATCTGATTATACTTTGATTGACTTCTCTTAAATCAGCATGAGGTTTAAAAGGTATTAATTCAATAGGTCCTAATAAATCGGTTAAAAATGAATGACGAAGAATTTCTGGTATAGTTATTCGTTTAGTTGGTGATGGTTCTAATAATCTTGATAATAAATCGTGACAATCTGAATAAACAAGTTCCATGAAAATAAAAGAAAAAAAAAACAACAGGTTTTAATTTTTCATTATTACCATGTGAAAGTGTATTAGGTATTTCACATCCTTTAAGTATACATGCATGAAGTTTAGCGAGATTTCGACTACGATGTTCAACTTTAAATGGAAGTTTACCCATTAACATAGCAAACATATTTACACCAATACTCCATACATCAACAGCTGGACCATATTCTTGATGAGCAAAAATTTCTGGAGCTGCATAACTATATAAAGATTAGAATTTCAATATTAAATTAAACTTTTTTCTTTTATAAATCTTACGCTGGAGAACCACATTGAGTTGTTAAAAAACCTTTTTCATCAAGACAATTGCTCAGACCAAAATCTATATGAAAAACAAATGATTTTTATTATTTAAAATCTCTAACAAAAAAAAAGATTTTTCTTCACCAATAATAACAATATCACTATTTTGATCAAGCATAAAATTTTGAAGTTTTATATCTCTATGTATAACACGCGCACGATGCATATGTTCAACAGCTGAAACAATTTGTCGAATATATTTTCTAGTTTCATTCTCATCTAATTGTTTTCTAAGAGAAAATATATTTGTTTTTAATAAAATTAAAATATTTCAGATGTTTGTTTTTTTTTTTCGTCTTACTTTTTTGTTAAATATTTGACAAACTCATTTCCTTGTACTAAATCCATAACAATATAATAGGAATTTTCTGTTTCCATAACTTCATGTAATTGTATTATATTTTTATGCGACATACGTTGCATCATTGATGCTTCGCGACGTAGATTAGTTCTTAAATAATTTCTTTTAAATACTTCACGTTTATTAATAACTTTAACTGCAACCTAATAGAAACAAAGAAACGAAAACAATATAGTTCATAGGTTAAAATGTCAGAAAACAACATGTTTTGTCTTTTTTCTTGTTTTAATCCCATTGAAAAACTTAAGAAAAAAACCGCTACGCAATTCAGTACCATGTGTAGAAAAATAATAGGAAAAAAAGAAAACAAATCATTTTTTTTTTTATAATTTGATCTATATCAATTACACTTACTTTCATTTCTGTAATCAGATGAACACCCAAACGTACTTTGGCAAAACTACCTTCTCCAATTGTTTTTAAAATGATGTAATTTCCTACTTTTTTTCGTTTTTCATCTAGGGATGTATCACCTGTATCAACTGTTGATGCTCTATCAGGTGTCGCCGCATTATGTAAACCTTGTACCATATTTATAAAATAAGAATAAATTGAATGATACGCAAGTGTAATCCAATGTCAAAGTAAGGCCTAGAAAATAAGAAAATAGAATGGAATACAACTAATTATTTTATTTATAATTTAATATGGTAAACTAGCGGAAAATAATGTTGAACACAATATATTCATTATTAAAAGAAAATGGATGCATACAGGTGAAAAAAAAAACAAGAGTTTTCTTAAAATGACGATCTTCACCATATCTATTGAAATGATTTGTATAACTATCATATGTAAAGACATGTATTGATAACAACAGTTGTTTTTTAAAATATAAGAATAGACAAATAATAAAAAAAAAAGAATATTTATAGCTGTTGGAAGTGCGTTATTCGCAATTGAAAAATTTTATGCTTATTTTTTTATGCACAAAAAAAAATACAATGTATGAATGGACAAATTTAAATTTAGAAAAAAATCTTTCAATGAATTTCTTGTATTGTGTTATAATTCTTTCTTACTATGAAACGTACACGAATAAAAAATATTCATATGTAATTAGCTTCAGTTAGTTCTTTTCGTTCTCTAGAGGTGTCATTAATCATGTACCTGTCTATTGTTTAATTCTTCATAGACACTATCTGTAATATTAATGATGACAATCATCGATGGTAAAAATGATTACGATACATATAAGAAGTAATGAAGATTGTTTCATATATTAGTATTATTATTATTAATGAAAGACTTTTTGTATGTGTATGTGAGACGTGTGTTTGTATGTGTACGTATGTATGTACGTTTGAAATCACTGGGAGAGAGAGAATAGAGCAACAAAAAAAAAATGACGGCGGCCAACGATGTCGGCAGTAAGTTGGATGACTTCTTGCATGTTGAAATTTCTCGTCATCATAAAAGTACAATGGAAAGACAGAAGAAAAGAGAGGACGAACAATCAAGAAATCCGTGTAGTCGCCGCTATAGTATTGATTTCACTGTCCTCTTTTTCATTCATTCTCATAATGCTCATAGTTGAGCTTCCTGATACTTTTTTTTTCATGATCCATTGAATCTTTATTGTACAGAATAAACAAAGCTTGAATTGTACAACAGATGACGATAGAATAAAAAAGAAAAAAAAGAAATCAAACGTCTATTTGAATCCTTCTAGTTTTAATACTTAATTGAGAAAAAAAAGAAAAAAAACATGCTAGGTAAAAAAGAGAAAGTCAGAAAAATCTGTCTATCTAATAGAGTTAAATCGAAAAATAAAAACTCTTCAATTACTATTACTATCCTTAATGATCATATCCTGATAAAAATAAAAATCCTATGCATACAAATAAATCATCACCTGATTTTGGATGTCTTTTTCTTTGCACTACAAACTTTTGAAAAACATATTTAAGATTTAAAATTTTACTTTTCCTTTTAAAGTTACTTATTGAAAGTTACTCGTATAACTATAACCAACTTCACATGGAAACAAACACACCTGCAATGTTTTGCTTTTGCAAGCCACTACCGTTTGTTTATTTGGCACTTGTCTTCAATCTCGTATTAAAGCTTAAAAAATAATAACTTCTTTCGTTATTTTCATTGCTTTCTTTTTACTTCGCTCTCTCACACACACTCTCTTTCTCTTTTTAATGTTATTCTTTATTCTTAGCAAAAAAGAAAAGCTGAAAAAGATCACTATGAGTTTGTAAGTTCCGATAAAAACAACTCTCGTACATTTGTCGGTTGTTTAAGAAACAAATTCGGGTTCAATATGACGTCTATATGTATACATTAACATATAGTTCAATGATTCTTACCATTCTCATAAGATGAATAGATCTACAGCGTATGCACATAATGTACAAGTAAATGCGAGTAAATTGTTCATGGATTCGACAAACAAAAGTCAGTTCACTTATTTACTCCTACGCTTACCTATTTTCACTAAGTAAGAAAGGCAGACAGAAGAGAGAAAAAAAACTAAAAGAGAAAATGACGCAGTGAGATGAATAAACAAACAAATCGAATATGATCGAACGAACAGAGCATGTGTGCAACATTGTACAGAACACTTTAACCACTAGTACTCAAGAAGTAATCTCCCTCGCATCCAACTATTGTATACACAACATAATCACTCTTTCGATATTTTCTCTTGCTCTATCGTCGTTATGATCGATAATTGATCAATAAGAATGTGCATGTGTATGAACAGACTAAATAAATAGATTGACTATTGACGAAAAATTTGTTGATTTAAATGAATGTCATTTGGTACATAGATGTCAAATATGTTACAATTGATTATTATAGTTATATAAAAAAAAAGAACTGTGACAGAAATATTGACTATCATTTGAACTGATATATAAAACAAGGAATGTCAATCATTCTGATTGATTCTACTCGTTTTAATCAATCGACTTTTTGCTTAGTGATAAGATTTATGTATACTTGTGTTCAGTATGCCAATAGCGAAAAGTAAATTTTTACTTACCATTAAAAAGAAATGAAGTGAAAAAAAAACAGATTTATAACTGTAAAGGAACAAAAAAAAATAAACATTTTACTGAGAAATTTTCTTCTATTATATAGTGCGTCTAAAAAAATCTTATGTGGTTTCTTTCCAATCACTCGACAAATTCAATAGTCATCTGTTTTTCGATTTGGTCTTTGCTTCGAGTTTTTGTATTACTTTTCTAATCGTTTATTACAATCAGTATATAATCACTTGGGAATGACTATTTGTTGTGAAGATTTTAATTAATAAAGTTAATATTATTTGTTTGTTTGTTTGTTTGTTTGTTTATTTATCTTATCATAATACTGACTAATTGTGACTTAATTATTTCTTCAGGTATGGACGACTATGAACTGCACGATTAAAATTAACTTATCAATAAATTAAAATGATAAGAAAATGCAAATTCACAGTGACCTATGTTCAATACTCCGTCATTATATTATTTTCAATTTCGTTTAGTATTTCCGCACATTGCTATGAAAAGGTTTGTAAATAATATCCGACATTTCTATCATTCCTAAGAAAAAGCGAATTGATCAATCTTCTGAATATTTATTTTCAAATTTCTAATAAACAAATACTCATTACTTCTATTGTATTTTGAATCAGATACTAAATTCGTTCATTGTCTTATCTAATTTAATAGCTATGCCATAGCGATGAGATCTTGAATAAATATTATAATATTTATTATTTTTATTATATTTGCAACAATGATTATTGTAAACATATTTCGACAATATATTTTAGAAAAAAAATTCAAATATATCTAGAACATCATTATTTCAATAATCTATTCACCAAAGTCATTTTTTCTTGTCTTGTTGAACTTCGTAACAAGTCAAATATATAATAAATTATGACATTTTATCGAGATCGCATCAAATTCAACGAGAGTCATTCGTATCGAGAATGTTAACTGAAATGCTAAACGATGTTCTAATGTTTATTATTAATGTCAATCGAAGTCATTGCAACAGCTGATCTATTCTATATTGATTATATTTATATATGTAAGATTTTTACTAATTAGAATATGAAAAAATAACACTTATTGCGTTTAATTTATTTCCTTATCATTCCTTTTTATTTTAGTATAAAAAAAAAAAACAAAACTTCAACCCTGTAGAGGTGATCTCATCTTGTCATTTCATTATGTTATTAGAATAAAGAATATGATGGAAAACCCAACTAGTATAATCATTTACTTGAATATAATTGCTTGCTAGAAAAATGAACAACCTCAACATGTTCTTATGAGTAATTTAGAAGAAATTAAATCTGGTAGAGTAAAATAATATGTATAATGATAATGATCTTAGGTGGTATTCTTGATGATTCTATTCATTGTAAAAGTGACATTGTTGAAAAATTGTGAAACTACTCATCAATTAAAATGAATCACACTGTTTGAACGATGAATGCTTCATTCAATATTGATTTGATGAAATTTTACAGCTCATCTCAGGTAAATGATTTTTAACAGAAATTTACAAAATGTAGAGCTTTGC